>PVIC010044806.1:0-14868 GCA_004025085.1 Thryonomys swinderianus
AGGAGGAGGAGGAAACAAAAAAGGCAGACAGGCACCTGGTTATGGAAAAGAGTATGAGTACGAAGCTGGTGGCTTTAGAGTATCTTCAGAAAAACCATACCTTCAGGGCCGAGGATTTAGCTCAGTGGTTCTGGCATCTGCCTGACACAAGCACAAGGTCCTGGGTTTGAGCCCCACCCCCAGCCCCCACCACACCGCGCCTTGCCGCGCTGTAGGGCATTATCACAGTGCCCGGCCTATTGATTCAGGCCTGTCATCTCAGCCCTTGGGAGGCAGAGGCAGGAGGATGGCTGTGAGTTTGGGGTCGGCCTGAACTAGGGAGCGAGAACCCACACAAAAGGGAAGAGAGGGAGAGGGAGAGGGAGAGGGAAAGAGGGAGAGACAGAAGGGGGAGGGGGAAAGAAATAGAAAAAGAAAGAAAAATTTCACCAGTGAGAAGGGAGCCAAAATGACCAGAGTTAGTGTGACATGAAAAATGACGAGATGGAGTTTGGGACCGACTGTGTTCGCTTTGTCCTCTCACCCCACGCTGGCTCTTCTCTTTTTATTTTTATTTTATTTTATTTATTTATTTATTTATTTTTGCTATAGGTTGGGCACTTGCTGATCTGAGATGATTAAAAATTCTTTTTTTGTTGTTTTTGTTTTTGTTTTTTTCTCTCTTTTGGCATTAAACAGAAAGGAAGAGGAGGAGACGGGGCGAGATGATGAAAATCTCCCTCTTGCTCTCTGTCTGTCTGTCTGCTGAGAACAAAATGTTCCTGTGTATTTCTATGTAGGGTTCTTTCCTGTGCTTCTGTCAAGTAGAGGACGGATGCAGAAGTGGGCATGCCAGGACAGATACACAGGCGCTTGTTACAGCTGTTCATCCAAAGCTCTGTTTGCTTCGGGCGCAAGGAAAGAGAAGAAGAAGGGGGAGGGGAAACGGAGACAGGGGTGGTATTCGTTAATTCGTGATACCATTTCTTCTCCGAAAATGCTTGTCACTTGTGAAGGCCCATGCCAACCTGGCACTACGGAGGCCTTACCTAGGGTCCATCCTTGGTGAGGGCATGAACGTGCAAAATGAGATGCTTTGCCGGCCGTGGTGGCTCACACCTGTCATCCCAGCACTTGGGAGGCGGAGGCAGGAGGATGGCTGACCTCGAGGGTTGACTGGGCTACACAGTGAGCTCAGGGCCAGCCTGAATGAACTACAGAGGGAGACCCTATCTCAAAACCAAACCAAACCAAAACAAAACCAAAAAAAAGGTTTAAAATAGCGTTACCATGTGACTCAGAAATTCTACACTTAAGTACATAGCCCACCAAATGAAAACATATGTCCACACAAAAATCTGTGTGTAAATATTCATAGAAACATTAATAGTCCAAAGTAGGAACAATCCAAACATCCATCAATTAATGTATAAACAGAATATCCATATCATGGAATACTATTCAGCTAGAAAAATGAAGTACTCATATGTGCTATAGCATAGATGAACCTTGAAATCATTATGCAAAATGAAGGAAGCCAGATGTAAAACGCCACACATCGTATGTTTTCATTTACAGTGCTTAAAATGTCCAGAAGAGGTAAGTCTGTGGAGAGTGATAGGACAGGAAGTTGCCAGATGTTTGGGAAAGGTGAAAAAAGGAGTGACTACATAATAATTATATGGGTTTTTGTGAGGGGGCATGATTAAAATATTCTGGAATTAGATAATAGTGGGGGGTTGTATAAAGTTGTAAATGTACTCAAATTATATACTTAAGCATAGGTAAAGTAGAGAATTTTGTGGTATGTAAATTTCATGTCAATGAACATTTACAAAGTCAGATCATTCTTATAGTCATACAATCAGGGTATACCATGGAAGGGAAACTTTTCAAGACATGGAGGTGTGCTATCAGTCCCAAGGTAGGTCAGTAACTTAGGACAGGGGTAGGTAACATACAGCCTTCAGGCAAAATCTTCTAATCACCCATTGTTTTGTTATTGTTGCTTTGTTTTGCTTTTGTAGTACTTGGAATTGAATCCATGGCCTTTAGACTGAGCTATATCATTAGCCCTTTTTTAATATTTTGAAACAGGGTCTCACTAAGTCACTTAGTTACCCAAACTGGACTGAAAATTAGGATCCTTCTGCCTCACCCTCCAAGAGTGCTCAATCATTTCAAATGAGTGTCTCATTTTCATAAGGTCTATGAGCTAAAAATTGTTTTTACATTTTTACAAGTTATTAGAAGAAATAATAACAAATAAAATTATGTGACAGAGGTCTTTTGAGGACAACAAAACCTAAATTATTTACTACTTTTACCTTTACTGAAAAAGATTATTGATAATTACCCATGATGAAGAGGAAGAGTAAACCAAACCATACATTTAGAGAGCAGTTTACAAGGCATATCCATTTTTCTCTCAGCTCATTTTTAAAACAGCCTTGTGAGGTAGATGAAGTATTATTCCTCCACACAGTGGGAAGAGACTGAGGTTTAAAGAGGTCAAACCAAGTATATCATTGCTCTATTACTTGATGATACTCAGATGATTTGAATGCTATTCAGTGTTTTACCCCTGCTGCTCACTGCTTGCCAGGACAGTTTGGAAGAACTCCCTAAAAACTCTGTGAAAATGCAATATGATTTCGACTTAACAGATCGACCCAAGGTTGAGCAAAAGGCCAAGGGAACCTTGGCTAACTGTTGTTAGGATTTCTCTTTCAGCTTTATATCTCCTCTGGCAACAGTCATATATTTTTCTAAATGAAATGTCACCCATATTGAAGGACTCAAGAACTGCCAGGCCAAAATCTTTCAAGTGCCATAGAGTTGGACAGTGAGCTATATTTCAAGCACCTCAGGTCAAACAATATAATAAAAATTGACTCGTTTGTGATATGTCCCTTTCTAAGAGCTGTGACATTCACTCCTTTCTCAAATATCCTGCACCCAACCTGTAGCTTCAGCAGTCTTCCAGACAGCTTATCATCCACTTGCTATTCAGTCTCCCCACTAATTCACCACATGTCATGTCCCATGGCTTGAAAGAGTTCTGCCATATGTATGTTGGGGGGGAGAAGGCAGTTTGCAATTGCTATGGTATATTGCTTAGTAGCCCTCTGCCCTGCCCTCCATGAGTAAGAAAAGACCAGGCCAATCAGCAACTTCAAAGATGGGCTTCTCAAAGCCATTGTTCTCCCCTTCTGCTCTTATATCCCATGTATGTCTGGCTGACGACAATGTCATGCACTGCCCTTCCCAGTCTACCTCCTTCTCCAATCAGTGCTGGATAATAGTCTCATAAGGAAGGGAAGGAGCACTGTGTGCACTGCTGGTTCAGGTACTCCAGGGCTATGAAGTAAATGGCTGCCCCTACCAGAGTCACTGCAATAGAATAGTGGGGGATTTATAACTATAGCCTTCCATACAATTAAGTTAATTAGTCAGCCCTTCCCACACACTACCAACAGGTTCCTCTCACTATGTAGGCTATTTTACTCACTCCATGCACCTTCTACATTCAGCTCTCTTCCTGCCCTTTTCGTGGGGTACCTTTTCACTCAGAGACCAGCATAACCTCTCCCTACAGGCTCATTTTTTAAAATTTCAAGTCTTTCTTTTCTTTAAAGCCCTCAGATAGATGCCAGATTACTGGTTAAAGTGCTTGTGTTTCGAATTTAACCTGCATGACCAAACTCTCCTGATTTTAAGGAGCTACTTCACACCTCCCACCTAACATTTCAATCACAACTGTGGCCTCGATGTGAGTTTAGTTTTTCACACTCATTAAGAAAAACAATTTTAAGCCCTTTCCTCACTTGCACTAAGCCCTGATTCCTCTTGCCCATAGCACTCTGGACTCCAAGCATCTTTTTGGGACAAACAATACTCATAGCTCCAGTCTTTCACCTAAGTGGCCCAATACTGTGGACTTTCTGTTTTTTTTTTTTTTTTTTTACATGTCAAGACTCTGTCTTATCAGTATCACTAGTTCACCTGGCAAGCCACTACTTTAGGTTCCAGCCAGTTTACAGATCGATCTGAACCTCCTCCCTGCTGTCTACTAATTCTCCCTTCTCTCTCTGGACTCAAGTCCCCATGTTTACTGTTTGAAAGCTATGACTCCACAATTTGCCTTCCTCATATAGTGCTCTGCCTTGGGACTGAAATGGACTCCTTTGTCCTGCCACTCAAATTTCCCCCTGCTTGGTGGTGCTGTTTGTCCCTGCTCAGGCCTCAACCAAAATCAGACTTCTTTCTTTACTTTAAGCAAAAAGTATCACTCCTAGCTAGAAGTGGTGGGGTACACCTGTAATCCCAGAACTGGGGAGGCCAAGGCAGGGAATTGCTATGAGATTCAGCCCAACTTAGGGTATACAGTGAGTTCAAGAACAGCTTGAACTACATTGTGAGACCTGTTTCAAAAAAGAAAAGTAGCATTCCTGACAATATTCCATTCTCATAACTTGTCTTAGGTTTACAGAAAAGAAATTCCATGTACAGAACCTCATAAGACACACAGATCTTATTATGGTGAAACTGCAATTGCCCATGTATTACTGCAAATCCTATACTGCCAGAGAAAAGCTGACAATAAAATATATCTGGTTCTCTGCACTGATTTATCAAGAGGATAAGTCTATGGATAGTCTTCTGCTTAACCCTTTTCTCTTGCAAATGCTTGAATGTTATGTAGTTTTGGGGGGGATGTTCAGCATAAATTATTTGCAATTTGAAGTGAACTGAAAGTCAATTATACTTTAATTGTGAAAACTTAATCTAGGCCAGTGGTGTTAAGCCTATGGCACATGTGTATCACTGAGAACTCTAAAAGGTTCGCCATCACTGGTCTAGGCCATTTGTGGGCTATTCCTCTTCTTCTTTGTCTTTCAAATACCCAGAAGGGATGTGTTCTGCTTTCTTTTATTTAAAGGTGTATTTTAAAAACTGTATTGTCGGGCTGGAGATTTAGCTCAATGGTTCCAGCGCCTGCCTCACAAGTACAAGGTCCTAAATTCGAACCCCGGTAACCACATACAACAGTGCTGGGCATGGTGACTCACGCCCACCAGCAATCAGTACTACAGACCACAGTGCGGTGGTTCATGCCTGTAATCCCAACACTCGGGAGGCAGAGGCAGGAGGCTTGCTGAGTTCGAGGCTTGCCTGAGCTACATACTGAGCTCAAGGCCAGCCTGAACTACAAAGCAAGACCCTGTCTCAAAAAAAAAATTGTATTGTCTACATGAATACCCCCACACATGCACACACACCTGAATTATGCATAAACATTTCTGGAAGACAGACTGGAGCCTTTAGTTGGACTCTTACTTCCCTGGATTATCAGTGTGTGCTGCCAGCATACCAGAGTTCCATGTGTAATGTTCCTCTATAAGTAGTCATCTCTTTAAAGCTTGTGTATATAGGGGTGGGGGTGGGGGTGGGGGGTGGGTAGGGGAAGGGGAAAAATGAGAATTAAGTTGTATCATATGCTGCTACAAATTCTCAGTGTGGAGTGTATTGGGGATGTGTACATATAATCTACCAATAAAAAAAATCCACAGCCTAGTGAGAAAAAATTGACATATAGGCAATCCTAGTATAGTGGAAAGGGTACTATGATAAAAGATTAAATTAAGGGTTGTGTTAGCACTGAAAAAAGGATGAATCTTTTTGTTGCTGGATTACAGAGGAAGGAGTCTTAGAGGAAAGGATATTTCAGTTAGATCTTGAACAATGAGTTGGTCTTCGAGAAGTAAAAGGAAAGAAGACATTCTAGCGTAGTGAAATATAGAAGAGAAAAAATATGGGCAGTATGGGGGTGACACAGGGAAATTATGGCAAATAAATCTGGGAAAGAAGCCATAGAAGCTAATCCCACCAAGTTGAAAGTACTCCCACCTCAGGAGGAAGCGGACAGTTATATGATGTTCCCTGTACACACATTATCTCATCCCAAAAGTATAAAAGCCGCCAGAGTTAAAACAGTAAAATCCACACCAAAGGGATATGATTAGATATTTATGGAAATTAATCATGAAACTGTGCATAAATGTATGACTGGAAATTTTGAGAACCCTTTAAATTTTGCAAAAGGTGATCGAGGGCAAATCTTAGGGAGGCAAGACTGAAATGCAAATGTAATTTTATAAATGGAAATGAAATTAATTGTTTTATGCACTGCTTGGAGTGAATAGAAAATAGCTGGCCAGCTACATGTAAAGAAATAACAGTAACTAGGCAAGATCCATCATCTAAGAGAATGATCTTGGCCAAGTGAAAGCAGCGTGATGGGTTCCTTGGCAAGGCCAGGCCATAGTTGATGAGAGTGCTTCAAGTTGTCAAAGCTGAGACTGTTCTCAAAACCAACTAATTTTCCCTGTTCTGATTTTATGCTCACTAAGCAATCTTTGGATTATTTATTTGGCTCCTCACACAACTTGCCTACAAGAAAAGAATGCACCCATCTGCTTACTCAAGCACTTTGGCCTATTTAACAATTGCATTCTCATTGTAAATTAATAAAGCGGCATCCTAGAAAATCTATCTATATCTCCACACATGTTTGAGGGATAGACAGATATATAACTACAACTTTTAAAAATCTCTATATATCAAATAAGGATATAAACTCACTAATATTGACTTGCCTTTATTGAGTTTTCTAGTTCAAACACTGGTTTTCAGCCTTGCACTTAGAAAACTATTCTTTTTTATTAATTGAATTTTTTATTGGTACATTTTATATACAGCTCACAATCACACACAACATTGGGGAATTTGTATCAGTATGTGACAGAAGTTAATTCTCATTTTTACCCATATCCCTACCCACCCACAACCCCCACCCCTTGTATACATGTTATATCTTTTTCTTTCTAAATCATATTTATTCTTTCCCCTCATTACGTTCCCCCACCACATTCCCTTTGAATATTTCCTATTTTACAAAATCTATCATACATTCTAGAACTCATTTACATCTACAGGTTCTCATATCAAAGAAAAGATATGGTATTTACATATGTGTGATCTATTTATTTCACTTATTAGTGTGTCCTCCAGGTGTATCCATTTGCACATAAATGAATGAAACTTGTCATTCTTTATGGCAGAGTAATACTCCATGTTATTTTTTAAAAAACACTTCTTCTGTATCCATTCTCCAGTTGATGGGCACCTGGGCTGTTTCCAAGATTGAGCTATCACAAACTGAGCTGCTATGAACATGGGGGTACATATAACTTTACAATATGTTTATTTGAATTCTTTTGGGTATAATCCTAGCAGGGGAATAGCAGAGTCAAATGGGACCTCTAATCCTGGTTTTCTGAGGAGTCTCCACATTCATCTCCACAATGGTTGTACAAGTCTACAACTCCACCAGCAATGCAGAAGGGTTCCTTTCTCCCTGCAGCCTTGCCAACATTTATTGCTGGTTGCTTTTGCAATAGCAGCTATTCTTTGTGGAATGAGATGAAATCTCAGTTGTTTTCATCTGTATCTCTCGAATGACCAGTGATGTTGAACATTTCTTCATATGTTTCTTGGCTGCTTTGACTTCTGCCTCTGAGAAATGTTTGTTCATTTCAGATGCCCATTTTTGAATTGGGTCTTTAAACTTGGGGAGAGTGATTTGTTTAAGTTCTTTATATATTCTAGATAGTAACCCTTTGTCTGAGAAACAGCTAGTAAAGATTTTTTCCCATGTTGTTGGTTGTCTTTTAGTGGGGCCAGTGGTTTCTTTTGCTGTGCAGAAGCTTTTTAGTAGGATGAGATCCCATTTGTTGATTCTTTCTGCTAGTTCTCATGCTATAAAGGTTTTGTTCATAAAGCCTCTGCCTAAGCCAATCTCTCCAAGAGTTTTATAATGAGCGTCTAGCTATCTCCTGTAACGTTTTGAGAAACACTCAATCGGTTAACATTCCTGAGGAAACAGGCATGTCAGCATTCCTGTGTTCTGCATGACAAAGTTCACTAAGGAGATAGAGTGTGTCACATTTTTCAATTTACTTACAGTGGTTAGAAATCAAGCACTTACAAACATGTGGTGCATTGCTAGTGACAAATAAGACAGATCTTAAGATCCCAATACACACTAAACTATAAATTGTATGCAAAAATAAAAATGGTCAACAATTATATGTTTAGACACTTAACCTTGATAATAAACACTAAACTATAAATAAAGATGAGATGCTACCTTTTTCCCCACTAAATTAGCAAAGACCATTTTTTAAATTAAGAAAAACCCATATTTTGATGGGAGTACATTCTCATCAACTCAGAGAGGACTATCTATCGCCACAACCCATTCTAAGAAGCATGTTTTCAAATATTCAATGGTATTGAAATGTTGATTATAATATTAACCAAAAACCATAATGCATGACTACATAAATATGACCCAAATTTTTTCAATTCAAAGATTATCAGATTGTGAGATATTGGTTTATCAATAGTTTGTTTTTTTTGCTTTTTTTGTTTTTTGAGACAGGGTCTCATTTTGTAGTTCAGGCTGGCCCTGAGCTCACTATGTAGCCCAGGCAAGCCTCTAACTCAACAATCCTCCTGCCTCTGCCTCCTGAGTGCTGGGATTACAGATATGAGCCATCACGCCCGGCACTGTGGTGTGTGGTATTGATGGCCGGTGGGCGTGAGTCACCATGCCCAGCATCGTATGTGGTTACCAGGATCGAACTCAGGGCCTTGGGCTTGTGAAGCAGGCGCTGGAACCACTGAGCTAAATCTCTGGCCCCATTTCAATAGTTTTTATAGAAGGAAACACTACTAAATCATATTTAATATACCTAAATTTTATTCTGCTGATAGTCACGGAGGTAGTTCGCACAGACTGTCCGCTTGGCTGACCTTGGGGTCTCCCCGGGGGATTGGTGGGTACACTCTACTCCTTTCAGTAGTAGATGTTAGATATTGTATCCAGTTCTGGGAAAGCTGAATAATGAAGTAACATACATGCACATGTTTGGTTATATACCACTTCCTTCTTCAATAACACAAGATGGAGTTTAAGCTTTCTTCACATTTCAGAATCAAAAGATTCTGCTGAATTATGTTTGACCATTGGTGGTGACACAGTGCTCTGAGATGACATGTGGTTGCTTTGCATGACAGGGCTTGCGATGAAGTGAAAAAATCATATCAAAACATATAGAAGAATCCCAGGGTTTCATTTGCATTTCCTATTTGGTTAAACCTGGAGATTTTCTATTTTGTGTGTCTTGTTTTTCAATTCAGTTACCTTGGTCAGAAATCAATCAATTACTCTTGAATGTCACCCAGATGCTTTTGACAGATAGGTGGTCACTTCCTGAATCATGGTTCCTCACAATGCATGAAATGCTCACACCAACCTTTCCTAGCTCTGAAAGTTTTATGATCTATTCCAAGAAATTTGGCAATTTCTACAGCCTTTAATTGCATTGTCTGGCAAATGACAGGCAATCTTCTGCAGACACAATAATTTTTCATTTCAATAATGCATCATAGTGTAATTTTTAGAAGACATTTTAAGTGACAATTAGGGAGAGAGCCAAGTTTAAGTTAAAATTTTAACCATGAGTGTCTTTACCAATGCAAACAACTTAACTGAAATGACAATAAAATGTACAAATACCCTCTCAATGCAACTAGACCTACACACACATAAGCAGTGACAACAATATCACAGTAGATTACCCAGCTCTGAGGGGAAAACAAAAAACGGAAAGAAAAAATTTGATGATGGAATCAAAACTTATGCAAATGGGAAGGGGGTTGTAGGGAAGGCAGGGGAATGGGAAAAAATGAGAATCAAGATATATCATGTACAGATACAAATTCTCAATGATGAATGTGATCATAATATATACTAAAAATGTATCAATAAAGGGGAAAAATTACCCTGACAATTTACAAGTCACTTTTTTTTTTTTTTTTGAGACAGCGTCTCGCTTTGTAGTTCAGGCTGGCTCTGAGCTCACTATATAGCCCAAGCAAGCCTCAAACTCAGCAATCCTCCTGCCTCTGCCTCCCAAATGCTGGGATTACAGGCATGAGCCACCACGCCCGGCACTGTGGTATGTGGTATTGATTGTTGGTTGGCATGAGTCTCCACGCTCAGCATTGTATGTGGTTACTGGGGATCGAACTCAGGACCTTGCGCTTGCCAGGCAGGCGCCAGAACCACTGAGCTAACCCTCTGGCCCTACAAGTCACTTTTGACATTTATTTAAAAATACATCCCAATTTTAGAAATGAAGAATATATGTATTAGATAGAATACAAGTAATATGATATGAGGTATAGAGATATATGTATGTACAAATACATATAAACACATAGAAAAAAAAAGGAAAAGTGCCAGGTGTGGTGGTTCACACCTGTAATCCCAGCACTCAGGAGGCAGAGGCAGGAGGATTGCTGAGTTCAAGGCTTGCCTGGGCTACATAGTGAGCTCAGGGCCAGCCTCAACTACAAAGCGAAACCCTGTCTCAAAAAAAAACAAAAAGGAAATGTACCACAGTATCTACAATAGTTATCTCATATGGTGAAACTATAAGTTGTACATATTTTGGCCTACCTTCACTTGTTAAATACCTGAGATAAGCCTGTAGTACTGCTAAGTTGTGAAAATAATAAATTTTAAAAAGAACTGATCTTTGCATTTGTCATTCCAGTCTAGTGTCTGTTCTATTACATAATTTCAACAAGTTGCTCTTGTGTCATATTTTTTTCTTGTTTGAAAATAGGGAGAAGGAATGGCTTCTACCTTTCCTCTTCCTGATTAACAGCAAAGATGGTGTTAAAAACATAAACAAAAGACACTCATCAGTTATTTCACAATCTTGATTGTGTTCCCATAAAGCAATGAAAATATTTTAGGAAGATCTCACAAGAAAGTTTCCTTGGGGTGTCTGCACACGTGTGTGTGTGTGTGTGTGTGTGTGTGTGTGTGTGTGTGAAGTGCAGGAAGGGGAGGGGATGATTAGCAGATAGCCAATCGGGGGGGGGTGAGGGAAATGTCAGAGTTTGTGAAATTCTGTCACTGGAAACAGGTAAACGAATTCTATTCTGGTTACCCTTAAGGACATTATCCAGTTGAGATGACTTAATTTCAACTAATTAACATGGACCGAGTTGCACTCTACCTGTTGATAGGAAAAAAGACCTGGAGAATCTGTTCCACTGTGCACTCTTGTTAACTTTGACTCCTAAACCTGCCTTGTGAAACAAAGTGGATGACAGGGAGACAGAGTGTCAATGACAAGCTCTGACTGCAGGGAGTGGAGCTGCAGTGTAATGTAACGTGAAATAGCAGTGCTCACAGCACCTTATACCATGCACCCTGCAGGAAATACATGTTGCAGGGTTGTGGTCCCTTAGTTCAACTTAATCTTCCTAACTGCTCAGAACTGTAGACAGTGGGGTTTGGAGGGGGTTAGACTGCTTGGTTTATGCCTAGCATGGAATAAACAGTCAAAAAGCAATACCATTTATCATTATCATCATTTCCACCACGTATATAGCCTTTGATCAATACCTCTCTGGGCCCCTGTCTAGGCAGGGTTTCCACTTTCGTTCTCTGCCTCTCCTCTGTACTCTCCTGCTCTAGGGACCTTAAATCACTCCTGTGAGCTCAAGTAGCAGAGATCCAAATTAACATGCAAGTGTTTTCTGAGAGTCAACTGTTTCAAGCCTTTCTCACCCATTAACTTCCCAGTGTGAGGACAATGGACAGCTCACATGTGGGGGGGATGTGTGATTTAAGAAGGAGGGCCCCAAAATGAATTTGCTGGAGTACTAGCCCTCAACATCATCTTGGAGAAGACCAACCTGTAGTATAGCTGGCAGGACTCTGGAGGGGGACTGAACCAAGACTGTGATCCATGCAGGCTCACTGCCCAGGCCTGCTGGAATCAGGAGCCTGAGAGAGGAAAGTAATGTCAGCGGGGGGGGGGGAGTCTCATATCTCAGCATCAAAAGCAAGAAGACACACATCAGGCTGTGGGAGGAAAACATGATCCATTCTGAGAGAAGGAATATATTATCTTGTTTCTGGGGCTCCCCAGTGCCATGAAGGGGAACTGCGGAAGTGTAGGTATATGTCTGGGGTGGGGGGGGGGGATACTTACACTCGTTAGCAGCAAGATGGATGCTGCTTTGGACCAGCCTTCAAGACACAATAATTGATTGCTTCTTGCTGCAAAATCAAAATGGCTTTTGAT
Source organism: Thryonomys swinderianus (assembly GCA_004025085.1). Taxonomy (NCBI): domain Eukaryota; kingdom Metazoa; phylum Chordata; class Mammalia; order Rodentia; family Thryonomyidae; genus Thryonomys; species Thryonomys swinderianus. The sequence continues at coordinate 12,216 of PVIC010044806.1, forward strand.
GTTCAGCCATTCATTGCCATAACTGAAATAATAACACAATTCATTTTAGCTGCAGCCCTGCAAATGGATGGCTTTAATAATGGCTAATTTGGGATGATGAATGTGCCATTTGGGGGTGACATTAGTGCTGAGTAAGGAGAAGGGCGTGCAAGAGACACGGGGAGGAAATGACAAGCTACACAAGAGTAGCCATGTTTTCTAAATCAGGGTCTATCAGCTCTTCAATTCCATTCCACAAATATTGATTTAGCAAATACCTACTTGCTACCTAGTTCTGGAGTAAGGCTTGGGGGAGATTATAAGACTTGGTACACTTATCAGTAGCATCCTGCTTCTCAGAAGTGTCGTTGTATGACAAATTATATTCCCATTTTGTGTGGCTCCCTCTCTGATTTCCATGAGCACAAACCTTTTCTGGGAAAACATGTTTCCTTTTTGCACGTGGAGCTTTAGAGCAAGCATATGAGGTGGCAGTATAAAATCAACAGTTGAATCAAATATGCTCATGCTTACAAATTTCAGAACGGATAATGGGCGTGGGTTTAAAGACTTTGAAGAGGATTTTCACATTCTTGGAACTGATAAACCCCCATCTGATTTTATCCTCATGGCAACATTAATGTTATCCGCATCTTGCAGAGGCCCACAGAAAGAAGTTAATTGGTTCAAGTCACAGAAGCAGTAAGGAATGGAGTCAGAATTTGAACCCAGGACTATTTTAACTTAATAGACAACTAACTATATTTGTCTTTTAGATCAGACAGAACAGGCACTGGTATTGTGCGGGATCATTAAGGAACTGCAGAGGATGTGACCTGCCTCCTAGGAATGATTCTCCAAGTAAAAGTGCATAAAGTACAAATGAGTAGAGTTTTAAAAAAGTAAGAGAGAGTGAAGATATAAAGTTGACAAGAAACAATGAAGAAATTAAGACAGATGGAGTTAATGAGGAATAATTTACAGCAGTGAGTTTTTTCACTATTACCAATGAATATAGATTAAAAGAGATCAAAGAGAGAGCTTTCATACATGTAGAAATGCTTTGAATTCACTCGTGAGGATATTATATCCTGTGATTGAAGAAGTGGTTAGGAAAGGGATAAAGAGGAGACAATAATTATATTTGTAAAAATTTAATTCTTAGACATAGTAATAAACAAGTTATTCACTATACTATTCTATATACTTTGTATACTTTAATATTTCATGACAAAATATTTTAAAGTGATATCGATCTTTCCAGACAGGAAGAATATATTAAGTGGATCTTAGAAGCAGGGACAATAAATGTCTAGTCTAGAGATTTTTAAACTAAAAGCCTTGTGTCTGGACGGAACATTCAGTTTTCCTTGAAGAGTGACCTACTACCACTTCTTCATCCCTGAGTACAACCTGGCATTTTGAGTACCTTATTCAGCACTTGATCTTAGGACTCAAGCCTCAGGACATTTAAAAGGCCTACTGATTACATTTTTTTTTTTTTGAGACAGGGTCTCACTTCATAGTTCAGGCTGGCCCTGAACTCACTGTGTAGCTCAGGCAAGCCTCAAACTCAGCAATCCTCCTGCCTCTGCCTCCCGAGTGCTGAGATTACAGGCTTGAGCCACCAAACCTGGCATTTGTAGTATGTGGTACTGATTGCCAGTGGGTGTGAGCCACCACACCTGTATTGTTGTATGTGGTTGCTAGGGATCGAACCAGGGACCTTGTGCTTGTTAGGCAGGCACTGGAACCACTGAGCTAAATCTCCAGCCCCTGATTACATTCTTGTAAGATGTGTGTATGGGACAACCTGTCCTGCTCACTGCTGGGCATTGCATTAATATGTTTACTACTTGTGAGATTTGGTGTTTAAACCAAACCTAGGTACCTTCCCAACCTTTTGGTCTCTGGATGGACACCTAAAATTAGAGGCCCCTCTTAGTCCCTTGTGACAGAGATGATCCCAGGGAACAGTGAATCTTCCAGAAGTTCAGGGCTTGGCTTCCTTGGGCCCCCTGGCTACTACACAACAACATACAAAAGCAGCAAATGAATACACACAAATCCCATCACAGTGGCTCCACAGGGCCATAAAAAGGCCCTAACATGAGGTTCCACGTGTTGTCTCACCAAACAGGGCTTGTGCAGCAGCTGGCAGGTTTGTGAAGGAGGATTCCAGCGAGCAGATCCTGTCAGCTGGCACAGCATGAGTCTCCTAGCTCTGTCTTGGGCAGAACTTTGGACCTCCAGGCCAGCCTTCCCTAGTCAAGGCGTCTGGGTCTGAAGCTCTGAGCCATCTGTAGTATCTTCGTTATTTCAAGCTGTCCCTGGGTTGACCCAGGCTGAGCTCCCTGCCCTGACAGAGCCAGAGAAACACCTGGCATTTAATCCTGGTCTGTGAACCTGTGACAGGTAGTTGTAATTATTTGACACATGCATGTAACCATTACATACCATTCCCAAAGTGTGTTGTGTGTGTGTGTGTGTGTGTGTGTGTGTTTGTCCCCCCATGCTCTGACCTGCTCTCTAAGGCCACTCGCCCCACGTTTCTTGAAGGATATGTCAGAGCCTTCTTAAGGAGACAGGGTAGGAGGTCAGCCAGATATGGGAGAAGAGTTGAGAGTCAGAAGGATGGGCTCTTGTCCTGAGGGTCCACTGATGGCCTTTGACC
>PVIC010044807.1:0-14786 GCA_004025085.1 Thryonomys swinderianus
TCAGCAATCCTCCTGTCTCTGCCTCCTGAGTGCTGGGATTACAGGCGTGAGCCACCACGTCCAGCATTGTAGTATGAGGTGTTGATTGTTGGTGAGCGTGTCTCCACGCCCAGCATTATATGTGGTTACCGGGGATCGAACTCAGGACCTTGCGCTTGCGCGGCAGGCGCCGGAACCACTGAGCTAACCCTCCGGCCCCGGTAATTAACATTTTTAATGTCTATACCGAAAATAGTTATGAAGTAAATTGAACTGATATGTCTTCTCTGTTTCTAGCAAATTAGTTGGATTTAGAGGTTTGGTCACCTTTGGTTTGAATTGATTTTTTAAAATGTTTTTGCTAGGGCTGAAGATTTAGCTCAGTGGTTCCAGCACCTGCCTAGCAAGTACAAGGTCCCTACTTTGATCCGGTCACCATATACAGCAATACTGGTGTGGTAACTCACGCCCACCTTCAATCAGTACTATTTAACCACAATGCCAGGCATGGTGGCTCACGCCTATAATTCCAGCTTTTGGGAGGCTGAGGTAGAGGCAGAGACGGAGGCAGAAGGATTGCTGAGTTCCAGGGTGGCCTGGCCTACACAGTGATCTCAGGGTCAGCCTGAACTACAAAGTGAGACCCTGTCTCAAAAAACTAAAACATAAATAAAATAAAATGTTTTTGTTAGATTTATAACAGTCACGTGATCATGTGTTCTTTCATCAGAAATGCACATAATTAGCTTTCTTTTTTGTGATGTTAGCCATTGATTTGTGTTGCCTAAATTATTAATAGTTCAGTAAAGGTTCAAAATGATAATATTCAAGATCTGGATTTTTTTTTCATTTGCTTCTGTTTTGTTTTTTGAGATAAGGTCTTGCTGTGTAGTTTACTCTGGCCTTGAACTCACAGTAATCCTCTTGCTTCAGCCTCCTGGGTGCTGGGACTACAGGTGTACACCATTATACCCAGCCAATGATATTCTAGTTTTGTCAGTTTGTTGATTCATTGTAAAGAGAAACATACCTGCTACTGTAGATCTTCTGCAGTTTCAGGGTGGAATTATATGAAAAAGCAGATTAAATGTTCAGTTCTTTCTTTTTATAAATATGAGTGTTCAAAACATGAATTGATTTTCCATAGCATAAGATTCTCTAACACTCAGGGTAAGTTAAGTTCTTTTACCATCAAATATATAAATAAATAAAAATAAAAAATAATTATGAGGGCTGGGGATTTACCAAACATTTGGATTATTTCTAGGTTTTGGCTCACAAAAAGTTGCCATGAACATTTGTATATAATTCTTTGTATGGACATATGTTTTAATTTCTCTTGGGTAAATATGGAGGTGTAGAAGGCTGGATCATAGGGTCCTTGGGTATTTTACTTTGTAAGAAACTACTAAACTGTGGGCTGGAGATTTAGCTCACGGTTCTGGGGACTGCTTAGCAAATGCAAGGTCTCTGGTTCAGTCCCTGGAAACCACATACCACGATACCAGCCTTGGTGATTCACACCCACCAGCAATCAATACCACATACCACGATGCTGCGTGTGGTGGCTCACGCCTGTCATCCCAGCACTCGGGAGGCAGAGGCAGGAGGATTGCTGAGTCCCAGGCTTGCCTGGGCTACATAGTGAGCTCAGAGCCAGTTTGAACTACAAAGTGAAACCCTGACTCAAAAAAAAAAAATCCACAGGTATGGTTAAATACCACATTTTGGTAATTTTTTTGAATTAACAATATTTGTAACTGTTCTCATCAACTTTGTACCAAAATTTAAAATTGATGCTTTTGATAGCCATGCAAAAAATCAGACAGTAGGAAGCTAAAAATTCTATTGTGGATATTCTACATATTTTCTTCAAAGTTTAGGATTTACACATCCTTCATAAGTTGAACAGTAGAGGCAGGATGATTATTTCCTCGCTTTTGTCTTGACCTAATTTGATCCAGAGAGGTGTTTTGTATCATGTCCAGGTTTTCCTGAGAATTTTCTCAGGGGAGTTCATCTTTAATTTTCTTGATGAAGTCTAGCCATCGTCTGTGTTTCTGATGTGTGACTATTTCATTAACATAAAATGTTTCTTCAGTTTGAATTGGAAATCTACTTTCCACACATACCTACTTATTTCTTTCTACCTTAGTACTTTTTTCAGTTCTGTTTTGAAGTTTTTCCCCCCTTAAAATGTCTTACTAGAGTTCTCCAAGTGGCACCTAGAAGAATTTTAAGAAAACTTGACACTGCTTTCAGCATTCAATAGTGAATGAACTGAATACTGATTTCTAATTATAAAATCTTCTCCGTCTGTTAAAGATTGTGACAACTATGAATAATGCAATTCCATGCAAGGTCAACTTTACGTTTTGGTTTATGGCATATCAGGGACATGAGTATAATAGCCTCTAAATTATAGTATAAAATTTTGATTTTTGAATTTTTGTTTGTTTGTTTGTTTGTTTTTGAGACAGGGTCTCGCTTTATAGTTCGGGCTGGCCCTGAGCTCACTATGGTGCCCAGGCGAGCCTCGAACTCAGCCATCCTCCTGTCTCTGCCTCCCGAGTGCTGGGATGACAGGCGTGAGCCACCACGCCCGGTTTGATTTTTGAATTTTAAAGAAGAAAGTGTGTTCTTTCACCAAGAATAAGGAACTGAAAATACTTAGTAATTCTGCAGATTTCTATACATTTTTCATAGAGGTAAATATTTACAAACATTTGATACACTCTTTAAAATACTTTCTGATGAAGATAAATACAGATTATTTATATAGTATTTGGTGAGTATGTTTAAGGCACACACACACACACACACTCTTTCCTACACACAAGTTCAGCTTAAAACTTTCCTTTTCTCTGTAGGTTAACTATTTGTAAAGTGTTTCAAGAGATCAGCAGGAAATGGCTCAGTGCTCAGTCAGGGAGAATTCCAGTGACATCCACAGGGGAGAATTATATGAACAGTGGGAGACAGAAGAGGCGGAGATTGGAAGAGCAGGTGGGGGAATAGGATAAATAGGTCAGATATAAAATGTAAAAGCACGAATACTTTTTATTATATCTGTAACACTTTAACATGTCATTGTACTTAATAGAAGAGGAAATAATTGCCCGTTACCTTTGGGATAATAAAAAAGGAATATATGTTTATGTAAAGGACTACTATAATAGAGTTTTGAAGAATTCTCTTGCTCTAAGGCTAACTTTTTTTTTTTTTTTTTTGCTTTTTGAGACAGGGTCTCGCTTTGTAATTCAGGCTGGCCCTGAGCTCACTATGGTGCCCAGGCAAGCCGCCGCGAACTCAGCAATCCTCCCGTCTCTGCCTCCCGAGTGCTGGGATGACAGGCGTGAGCCACCATGTCCGGCATTGTGGTATGCGGTGTTGATTGTTGGTGGGCGTGTCTCCATGCCCAGCATTATATGTGGTTACCGGGGATCGAACTCAGGACCTTGCGCTTGTGAGGCAGGCGCCGGAACCACTGAGCTAACCCTCCGGCCCCTAAGGCTAACATTTTATGTTTCAGGACTTCAAAGTAAATTAGACACCTTATAGTTTTTTTTTTTTTTGAGACAGGGTCTCACTTTGCAGTTCAGGCTGGCCCTGAGCTCACTATGTAACCCAGGCAAGCCTCGAACTCAGCAATCCTCCTGTCTCTGCCTCCCAAGTGCTGGGATGACAGGCGTGAGCCACCACGCCCGGCGACACCTTATAGTTTTTTTTACCTTATTTTGTTTTGGTTAGGACCATATTGTGAGATACTGTTAGTTTGGAATTAAGGGTTTTTTTTGGTTTTTTGTTTTTGTTTTTTTGAGACAGGGTCTTGCTTTGTACTTCAAGTTGGCCCTCAGCTCAGTATGTAGCCCAGGCAAGCCTGGAACTCAGCAATCCTCCTGCCTCTGCCTCCCGAGTGCTGGGATTACAGGAGTGAGCCACCAAGCCCAGCACTGTGGTATGTGGTATTGATTGCTGATGGGCGTGAGTCACCACACCCAGCATTCTATGTGGTTACGGGATCAAACTCAGGGCCTTGGCTTGAGAGGCAGGTGCTGGAACCACTGAGCTAAATCTCTGGCCCTGGAATTAAGTTTTTAAAAAATCGGTTGAGATAAATTAAATTTCTTCCATTAGGGACTTTATTTTGAAAAATTTTAAATTACAGTTAAATTGTAAGAATAGTACAAAGAATTCATAATGGTCCTTTTTCACATTCATTAACATTTGCTACATTTTATTTACCATTCTATAGAAATAACATGTTTTTTATTCTTTCCGAAATTTTGTATGTTGTAGGGATCATTTTTGTTTGTGTGTTTGTTTTTGTTTTGTTTTGTTTTTTTGAGACAGGGTATTGCTTTGTAGTTCAGGGCCCTGAGCTCACTATGTAGCCCAGGCAAGCCTCGAACTCAGCAATCCTCCTGAGTACTGGGATTACAGATGTGAGCCACCACACCTGGCACTGTGGTATGTGGTACTGATTGCTGGTGGGCATGAGTCACCACGCCCAGCATTGTTGTATGTGGTTACGGGGATGGAACTCAGGACTTTGTGCTTGCGAGGCAGGCGCTGGAACCACTGAGCTAAATCTCCAGCCCTGGGATCATTTGTTTTTATTGCTAAACACATCAGCATATATTTTCTACATCAAAAATACTGGCTGGGCATGGTGGTGCATGCTTGTGATCTCAGCACTCCAGAGGCTGAGGCAGGAGAATTACCATGAGTTTGCGGCCAGCTGGGCTACATAGCAAGGCCATGCCACAAAAGAGACAAAACAAAACAACATTATTCTTGGGTCAGGGATTTAGCTCAGTGGAACTGTGCCTGCCTTGCAAGTGCAAGGTCCTGAATTTGATCGCTGGTACCACAAAACCAAACAAAACACTAACAAAACTAGTATTCTCTTATAACTACAGTAAAGCAATCAAATTTCAACAAATTTAATAGGAGTATGATTCTCTTTTTTTTTTTTTTTTGAGACAGGGTCTTGCTTTGTAGTTCAGGCTGGTTCTGAGCTCACTATGTAGCCCAGGCAAGTCTCGAACTCAGCAGTCCTCCTGCCTCTGCCTCCCGAGTGCTGGGATGACAGGCATGAGCCACCACACCCAGCACTGTGGTATGTGGTATTGATTGCTGGTTGGCATGAGTCACTACGCCCAGCATTGTATGGGCTACCGGGATTGAACTCAAGACCTTGCGCTTGCGAGGCAGGCGCCATAACCACTGAGCTAAATCTCCGGCCCTATGATTCTCTTTTTTAAAATGCTTTTTTTTATATGTTTGCGATACATAATGATTATATTCATTTTATTCATTACTGATTTTTACTACTTACTGATACATATATTGCATCTTGATCCTTTTTACTTCCTCTATCTTCTCCTTGTCTCTGCCCAATCCCTTTCCATCTCCACAAAGTCTACCTTACTGTGAAGGTGAATAGAATCATCTTACCTGTTGTATAGTCTGCATGGAAATTTTGCCAGCTATCTCTGCACCCTGTGCCCCAGTTTAGAATCCAGTCAGGATCATGCATTGCATTAGTTGTTACACTTCAATCTTTAATCTTACATAGTTGCTTAGCTTTGTCTTTCATAACAATGACATTAAAAATACCCATGGAAAAAGTTTAGCAATAAAGAATAACTTTTAGAAAATGTTAAAATTAGAGTTTTAATCATCACTTGAATTTCCTCTTTATAATTTTTCTCTTGGGTTGCTGCCATATTATTTTATTGCTTTTAGCTTCTCATTGTCATTTTTATTCTGCTCATTTTATCTAGCTGAGTTGCTAGAAAAATTAAAACTAATTTTAGTTTTCATTTTAAAATAGGGTTGAGTTTGTTAAAAGGATTAGAGAGGACATCAAAAGCTCAAGATGCTACTGTGTATCTTCATTTGAAGTATAGCTAGTGAGCCAGAATAGGAACCCCCCCTTTTTTTTTTTTTTTTTTGAGACAGGGTCTCACTTTGTAGTTCAGGCTGGCACTGAGCTCACTGTGTAGCCCAGGCAAGCTTCAAACTCAGCAATCTTCCTGTCTCTGCCTCCTGAGTGCTGGGATGACAGGCGTGAGCCACCACGCCCGGCACTGGAACCCCTTATTTTTAATATTTCTTTTTTGATTTCTTAATGGCTTCATTATGAAGTAAGGAATATAAATCAAGAGATCATACCATAGAGTTTGATACTAACAAGTAGAATAATTAACTCCAGTTCAATGAGCTTCAACTTTGGAGTTTCATAAAAGTGCTTTGAATCTTAGTACTATTCCTTCCTGGATTTGCATCCCTCTTTGGAAATAATGGTCTTGCTGTGTTGCCCAGGCAGATTCCCCAGTCTTCTGAGTAGCTGGTACTACAGATATGTACCACTGTGCCAGGCTGTGGGTGTACTCTGGACCAAGATGTTTAACCTTTAGAATTCAGTAAAATGGAGGTGATAGGAGTTGTAAAGAGGATGTATACAAAATGCATGATAGTACCTGGCACACAGTTGGTGCTCAGTAAATGATTGGTTATTTTATTAAGTCATAGAATATCAGTGATAGATGGGATATTAGAAATCCTACCAGTAGGTAGACAAGATCAGATCTTAAGTGTCTTAAGTACTCCCCTGAAAGTCTAAACTTATGGGTAGGAATCGTTTGGTCTTTGTGCTCTGTTGCAGTGCAGTGATGACTTTGAGATAATTAAGTACATTTCAGATATTCAGATTAAGATATGGAACATGTCAGATATGCTACCACTTTTATCTGGTTTAAGATACTTATTTCAAATAAAGTTTGAAAGTCATATAGCTCTTAGAGTAGGCATTAGTCAGTGCTAAGAATGCTGTCAAGCAGGCATAAGATTTTTATTGCAGCTTGTAGCATATGTGGTCATATTCAATTTTCATTGCATGATGAATCACTTTCCTTTAATGTAACTCTTTTTCTTAGTCTTCTTCCCTCTGCTGCCATCTGTGTGTACAATATCTTAAACAACAGACTTTTAGCTTTTTTTTTTTTTGAGACAGGGTCTTTGTAGTTCAGGCTTTGTAGTTCAGGCTGGCCCTGAGCTCACTATGGAGCCCAGGCAAGCCTCAAACTCAGCAATCCTCCTGTCTCTGCCTCCCAAGTGCTGGGATGACAGGCATGAGCCACCACGCCCAGCACTGTGGTATGTGGTATTGATGGGCTGGTGGGCATGAGTCTCCATGCCCAGCATTATATATGGTTTCCGGGGATTGAGCTCAGGACCTTGCGCTTGCGAGGCAGGTGCCAGAACCACTGAGCTAACCCTCCGGCCCAACTTTTAGCTTTTAAGTATCTTTTTAGAGCACTTATTATAAGGATTGCTATTTCATAATATTTTTCTTTTTAGAGGTTTTCAAAGAAAAGAACATTTATTTATGCATTTTAATAGATATAAAGCCTCATCTTATTTTGCAGTTCTCATATGTGTCTACTGGATCTTTTTTTTTTTTTTTTTGAGATAGGGCCTTGCTTGGTAGTTCAGGCTGGCCCTGAGCTCACTATGGAGCCCAGGCAAGCCTTGAACTCAGCAATCCTCCTGTCTCTGCCTCCCGAGTGCTGGGATTACAGGCGTGAGCCACCACGCCCAGCATTATATGTGGTAACTGGGGATCTAACTCAGGTCCTTAACGCTTGCGAACCCTTGCGCTTGCGAGGCAGGTGCCAGAACCACTGAGCTAACCCTCCAGCCCTACTGGATCATTTTTAAAATCTCAGGTGCATATCAAGATGTCAGTAATATCATTTTTCCTGTTTGCTAAACCATTTTATTTCAACCAGGAAATTATTTCATTATTACTCATCAGTTATTCTCAGCTGTTTTACTCTTCTCCTATTGCTGAGACAAAGTCCCTGACCCCCAAAGTTGCAGGGGAAGAGGTTTAGTTGGCTTACAGCTCTAGAGGTTTTAATCGGCTGGCTCCAAGCAGGGATGGCAAACAGGCATCCCAGAGAAAAGACAACATGCACAAGGCAGCAAAGGTAACAAAAGCAGTCATGGCACCCACACAGTAGCTACAGCAACAAGGGGTAGAGTTTAACAGCATCTTTCTGCCCCCTTTATCTTATTCAGACCACACAGGAATTAGGGCAGTGCCAAACTAATCACTCACACGTATTGGTTTAATAATGATATGCCTTAATCGTAACATACACGTTCCAGATTCAACTACCGGTGAAAAAAACAAGTCCTGCCTCATCCACATGAGGTTTTGGATTTCTAAGGCTTCATATAGTCCCTGTAGCATCTTATTCTTTAATCAACTCGTGTGTGTGTGTGTGTGTGTGTGTGTGTGTGTGTAACTGAGGTTAGAATCCAGGACCTTGTCACTCTGCTCTAGAAAGCACGCCTATAAGCCCAGCACAGTGAAAGGCTGAGGCAGGAAGATCACAACTTTAGAGCCTAGCCTAGGCAGTTTAGCTACTTGGTGAGACCTTGTTTTAAAATAAAAAAAACCTGGGAGAAGTAAAGAAGCTCAGGGAGAAGACCCTGGGTTCAATCTACACTGGAAAGCAGTAACCAAAAAAAAAAAAAAGCTTTAAAAACCATTCTTAGGGCCGGAGGGTTAGCTCAGTGGTTCTGGCGCCTGCCTCGCAAGCGCAAGGTCCTGAGTTCGATCCCCGGTAACCACATATAATGCTGGGCGTGGAGACTCACCCCTACCAACAATCAACACCGCATACCACAATGCCAGGCTTGGTGGCTCACGCCTGTCATCCCAGCACTCGGGAGGCAGAGGCAGGAGGATTGCCGAGTTCGCGGTGGCTTGGCTGGGCACCATAGTGAGCTCAGGGCCAGCCTGAACTACAAAGCGAGACCCTGTCTCAAAAAAAAAAAAAAAAACATTCTTAGCTCCCAGTTTATAAAAAAATTGGTTGTAGGCCAGATTTGACTTATGGAACTTTACTTGTCATTGCATTAACATAATTTTTGCCTTGTATTGTTCAAAGTGTGCCATCTTTTGTGAAGTGTAAAAGAGATCATCTTTCTGGTCTGCTTTTAGCTTTTATTAAATACTACATAGAATTCATACTTTTCATATGTTTGTAATGACAGAAAAGTTGACAGGAAATTATTAGACAAATCAGAAAGCAAATACAAAAGATATAGATTAAAATGGCTCATAAAAGCAAAATCTCATTATGAATCGGGTAATGATCACATCTGAATTTTTTCAACTAAATAATTGATGATTGAACAATATATTTCTAAGAACCAAAAGAAAATACAATATTTTATTTAGTTAGGAAGAAAGAATTATCACAGTAATTTGTAACATCTTCAACAAGTGGTAAAAGGATGGATACTGATATTTTATCGCATATTTGTGTTTCACATTTGAGTGAATATGGCTTGTAAGTGGATAGATGCTGAGGGTGGGTGTGTATACAAAGATGATTGAAAGGAAATGTATAGAGATGAAAAATATCACTGGTTGAATGTTTAACAGTATAAAAATGTGTTTGCAGATTTGAATCACATATGATGAACATCCACAGCTTAACAAATAACAAGCCATTAAAGGTTTCAAAATTTCAAATTTCCATATTGCATTTTGATAGTGCAGATCCCAAAAGAACAAGAAAATGTAACCAAAAGTTAGAACCTATTAAGGGCCTCATTTAAGTTTGTAAGCTGGATATATTCTTTATTCTTCCTTAATAGTTGAACAGTTTGTATTCAGAGAACATGGTCCATTTCAGTTATATATGCAGTTTAAAACTAGAGAACATGTAAGGGAAATATTGGAGTTTGCTACATTTTAAATACTAAAATTTTAATAGCTTTTTCACCATCTGTATTTCTTGTAGGATTTCTTGTAGGATTTCTTTCTCTGAATTATGCTTTGTGTTTACATGGAGGAGGGATACTTTAAGAAAGTCTTTAAAAAGTAGCTGCATTGGGCCAGAGATTTAGCTAAATGATTCCAGTGCTTGCCTGGTAAACACAAGGTCCTGAGTTCAATCGTGGTAACCACACACAACAATCCTGGGCGTGGTGGCTCACGCCTGTAATCCTAGCACTCCGGAGGCAGAGGCAGGAGGATTGCTGAGTTCCAGTTCAGCATGGGCTACATAGTGAGCTCAGGGCCAACCTGAGCGACAAAGTGAGACTTTGTCTCAAACAAATAAATAAGTAAATGAAATAAAAGTAGCTGCATTTACTATTAGAATGTTGTTCAGAACTTCATCTAATGTATATTTTGTTTTTTAAAGACTTTGCTAGATATTTTGTTTGCTCTGCTGATGTTCTTTTAATTTTTGACAGTGACATATAGTCTTAAAATCATGTTTGGATCATGAAATGAATTTATATCCAAAATAAATACCAACTGTAAATATGTATATTGTTTTCTAATATTTTTTCCTAGAATTTTATGTCATGGTTTGTAAACAGGGGCTATTATACTTGTAGTGTATTATCTGCTGTGTCGAATCAGTTTGAGAATAAAATTGACTAGTATCTTTGAAAATGTATATTAAAGCCGGGCGTGGTGGCTCACGCCTGTAATCCTAGCATTTGGGAGGCAGAGACAGGAGGATTGCTGAGTCCGAGGCTTGCCTGGGCTACATAGTGAGCTCAGGGCCAGCCTGAACTACAAAGCAAGACCCTGTCTCAAAAAAAAAAAAGAAAGGGCTGGAGGGTTAGCTCAGTGGTTCCAGCGCCTGCCTTGCAAGCATAAGGACCTGAGTTCGATCCCCGGTTCCCACATATAATGCTGGGTGTGGTGGCTCACGCCTGTAATCCCAGCACTCGGGAGGCAGAGACAGGAGGATTGCTGAGTTCGCGGCGGCTTGCCTGGGCACCATAGTGAGCTCAGGGCCAGCCTGAACTACAAAGCAAGACCCTGTCTCCAAAAAGCAAAAAAAAAGAAAAAGTATATTAAAGATTGTTGAAGACTTTTGTGTCTTCCCCACCCCTTTAAGTTTTCCTAGTGCCAGAGACTTTAACATGGAAGGAAAAGTGAGACTGTTTGCTGATACAGTGAGTCTTACTTTTATTTGTGTGTTATTTTTTATTTTTTGAGACAGAGTCTCACTTTGTAGTTCAGGGTGGCCCTGAGCTCACTATGTAGCCCAGGCAAGCCTTGAACTCAATTGCAACCCTCCTGCCTCTGCCTCCCAGTGGTTGGGATTACAGGCATGAGCCACTAAGCCCAGCATTGTGATGTATGGTGCTGATTGCTGGGATTTTGGGTGTGAACCACCACACCTGGCACTGTGCTATGTGGTTATCAGGGATCAAATTTGAATTTTGGGTTTGCAAGGCAGATGTCAGAACCACTGAGTTGAATCCCCGGCTATAGTTGTGTGTTAAAAGTGCAATTCTGAGATGTCAAGCCTTTCAGTAGGACAGCTTACTTCCTATGTGGTTAAAATGAAGGCTACAGAAGATTATATTGAACTTCTTTTTTTTTTTTTTTTTTTGAGACAGGGTCTCGCTTTGTAGTTCAGGCTGGCCCTGAGCTCACTATGGAGCCCAGGCAAGCCTCGAACTCAGCAATCCTCCTGCCTCTGCCTCCCGAGTGCTGGGATGACAGGCATGAGCCACCACGCCCGGCATTGTGGTATGCGGTGTTGATTGCTGGTGGGCGTGAGTCTCCATGCCCAGCATTATGTGTGGTTACCGGGGATCGAACTCAGGACCTTGCGCTTGCGAGGCAGGCGCCGGAACCACTGAGCTAACCCTCCGGCCCTGAACTTCTTTAATTAACGGAGTTAATTGGAGTCTGTTAGGGAGAAAAACAACAGCGTTTTTTTGGACCTAACATAATTCTTGGCACAAAATAAAGTGGTAGGATGAGGGATTCCAAATCCAGACCTCTATAAAACCTACAAAATATGTGGCAAAAACCATCAGAATTAGGTTTTTGCAGAACTCTGCCATCTAACCAAAAACTTATAGCATCCAGAGGAGCACATAATCAAGAAAAACACTGAAACTCATTTTATTTTATCCTAGTATTTCTTGTTCATCAGCTGAGTGGTAGATTTAAGTTTAACAGACTGGTATTGGTGTAGCAGGTGGACCTCATTCACAAAGAATTGTAATTATCTCCTTTTTTTTTTGGAGACAAGTTTTGCTTTTGTAGTTTAAGCTGGCCCTGCACTCACTGTATACCCCAGGCAAGCCTGGAACCAGCAGTCCTCCTCCTGCCTCTGCCTCCCAAGTGCTGGGATTACAGGTGTGAGCCACCACATCGGGCATTGTGGTATGTGGTACTGATTGCTGGTAGGTGTGAGTTACCACGACCAGTATTGTATGTGGTTACCAAGGATACAACTAGGGACCTTGTGTTTGTTAGGCAGGCTATGGAACCACTGAGCTAAATTTCCAGCCATGTAATTACTTTCTTTTAGTCTGTGTGGTTTCTTGTGAAAACTAGCTCAATAATTTTGTCTTTATCTCACCCATTGAAGAACTTTCCAGTACTTAAGTGACTCCCTAGGGATGTTTGTCAAAACACTTTTTTTTTTTTTTTTTGAGACAGGTAGTCTCAACTCGCTTTGTAGTTCAGGCTGGCCCTGAGCTCACTATGTAGCCCAGGCAAGCCCCAAACTCAGCAGTCCTCCTGCCTCTGCTTCCCAAGTGCTGGGATTACAGGCATGAGCCACCACGGCCTGGCACTGTGGTATGTGGTATTAATTGCTGGTGGGCATGAGCCACCAAGCCAAGCACTGTATGTCGTTACTGGGGATCGAACTCAGGACCTTACGCTTGTGAGGCAGGCACCAGAACCACTGAGCTAAATCTCTGGCCCATCAAAAACATTTTAAGCCTAGTGTGATGCCTATAAACCCATCTATTCTGGAAGCTGAGTCAAGAGGATTCAAGGTCCAGGCCAACTTGAGCAACTAGTGAGACCCTGCCTCAAAATAAGACATAAAAAGGACTACAAAACAGTAGAATGTTTGCCTAGCATGTGTAAGACCCTAAGAAGTTCAATCCCCAAAATAAGGGAAAGAAATTACAGACATAAATACTAGTCACAGCTGCTTAAGGCAAAGGACAGTGGTTGGAACAAACAATAGACTAACTCAGAAGCTTAGCATGAAAGACCAGAAATGAGAACCTCTGGGGAGTAAGGGCTTTGAAGTTCTCTGGCATTCTGGGAATCACACATGCCCACCCAGCAGAGACTTGAGAGGGTCCAAACCTCATCCTCTGGCTGGCTTTTAGGCTTTATGCAAGAGGAAGTGAAGGCAAGGACAGCGTTGTGTGCTGCCTGGCTGAGCACTGAACGTATGTTTCAACATGCAGGGCCCACCTGCAGAAGTCAGGAGAAGTTTCTGGTTCCAGACAAGATCCATTGTGTCAGGGTGGTTTGGCTATAGACTTGGTTCCAGATATGTAAGGAAATTTCTTTTTAGAAAGTGACTGGCTACTCATTTGACTAATAGAACAGACTAGTGGCTATGCATGACAAAGAAAACAATTTTTACAGAATTAATTTATAAAAATTATGACAGAAACAAAACTCTGAGAAGGGGAAATACCTAATTTCTAGAATTGCCACAATATAATATTCAAAATGCTGAATATTCAATTCTGCAGAATATTATGAGAAGAACAAAGTCAGGTCTTTACGTAGAAATTAATAGACATTCCCAAGGAAGCACAGAAATTAGATCTAACAGTCCAAAGGTTCCTTGTGCTCAGAGAGCTAAGGAAACCAAGAAAAGATGTGTCATCAAGTGTTGTAGAAATTATAGAAAGGAAGTAAACCTTCTAGAGCTAGAAGATAACTTGACATGGCTATCTAGACAGTTTCAAAAGAACATTTTGAGTAGGCAAAAGAAAATAAACTTGAATGTTTAATTGGAATACTCACTTGGAAAAGCTAGAGGAAAAAATGAACAGCTTTTAGAGAGCTGAGGAACATCATCAATATATGAGTGTGCTCATCAACATATTCAGTGTATTGGAGGCGAGTGAAGGGGTAGTCCAAGATATTAGGAGTCGGGGCCTTTAGGGACTAGGTCATGAGATAGAGCCCTCATAAATGGGATTAGTGCCCTTACAAGAGTGATGAGAGTTTTCTATCCTTTGTGTATGTCCAAAAGCTAGCTCTCTGGAGGCACCAGATCTGTTAATAATTTAATTAATTGTCTCCAGCACTGTGAGGAATGAACAGCTCAGGTGCTTCCCAGTTGGTGGCTTTTTTTAGTGGCAGCTGAAAAAGACTGAGACAGCATTTGAAAAATTATGCCAGAAACATCCTGAATTTGATGAAAAACTACAAATTTAAGTTCAGCAAAGTGTAAGTAGGATAAACTTCACAGTAAAATGTTTCATAATGCATCTTAAAAGTAAGGAGAATTTTGAAAGCATCGGTAGAAGTAATTCATCACATTCAAGGATCCTTGTGGCTGATTTCTCATTAGAGATATGAAGTCCTGAAGGAGAAAAGCTGTCAATCAAGAATTTTCTATATCCAGCAAAACTATTTTTCAGAAATGGAAAAGAAACGAAGATAGACCCATATAAACAAAAATTGACCTCCCCTATAAGGAATGTTAAACCTCCTCAGGTTTAAGTAAGGACCACAATTCAAAATCATGTGGAGAGGGTAGTTGGCATGTAAGCTGGTAGGTCAGGTATATACTCAGTTGTACAGGTTTTTTCTTTTGCATTATTGAGTAAACTTTATTAGTACATTATATACACAGCTCACAATCACACAAAACATTGGGGAATTTGTACCAACATGTGACACAGGTCAATTCTCATTTTTACCCACATCCCTGCCCACCCACCCCCTATATACATACTCTTATTTTTTTCCA
>PVIC010044808.1:0-14864 GCA_004025085.1 Thryonomys swinderianus
CAACGCTTTCACTTAAATTTCTGCACCGAAATTTAGACAGTTAATCAAATTGATATTAATTGTAGTCAATTGATATTTGATATTTCTATCAAATAGAAAATCTATTTTCTTGCATATTAAAATATTTTCAAGATCATTATTTCACTTTACCTGTATAATCTCTGAGAGAGACTTTTAAAATGACAATGTCCCCCTGTCTGCAGTGTGATCAATGGTAGGCTGACAAATACTTAGTGGAAAATCACAGAAATAAAAAAGCAGGTAAGTTTTTAGTTCTGTTGTTATGCTTATCCCGTTTTACTACTAATTATTAGTGTGAATATCCAGCTCTGCCTACTTTATAAATTAAACTCATCACAGGAGTGTACCTAGAGGATATAGACAGATCAGCACCACCCCTGGTTTCAGGCATTCACGAGGGGTCGTGAATCCCCTGAAGATAAGGGGCCACTGCATTCGTTATCTCACTCCAAGGAAATCTGAAATGGCAGTAACGATCGACTCACGAAACACAGAAATGTTTCATAAATATGGAAAGTGACTGTATAACCCTAACATTCTGCCAATGCAAAGTTCAATAATCCTTGGATATGCTTGAAACAGACTTGCCATACTTAAAAGTCAGATATTCCCCACAGTTAAGAAAAACAATAAAAAGAGAAAAAAAAAGTACCCAACATTGGATTCAGCAAAAAATGTACCCAACTCTGAATTTGTGGTTTGGAAATGAGATGAATAGATTGTTTTAAGTTAAACAAAAGTACTCTAACAACAGCTCTGTGAAGGTATTGCCTATCTTCCATAGCTTATGTGTAGTAAATAGTGTAGATGTACCTTCAAAATGGGGAGTGACAATTATAAGACCCTGTGCAACTCAGATGGATTTAGAATTTTAGGATTTTTCTGGCTTTCTCAGGACTGTTGTAGGCAGATGTTTTGTGATGAAATCTGATGTTTAAATCTTCTGTCTACAGAAGAAAAACAAACAAATATGGCTGTCATCATACCTCAGCAGTAACAGGGAGCACGAGGGGCTCAGCCATTGCCCCTCCCCTAAAAAGCAATTTAATGCACCACTGGAGTTTGGCTATTAATGGCACTAGAAATAAAGGAGCCTAGAAGGGTTGGTCAAGGAAAAGTGTGTGTGTGTGTGTGTGTGTGTGTGCGCGCGCGCGCGCGCGCATGCTCGTGTGTGTTTAAATTCACCCACAAAGTAAACAAGCAACACTGCTACGTCATTTTCTAATTACAGAGCCATTCCATACACTGTAAATGCTAACATGGGACAGGTAAATCACAGCAATTTAATTAATAAAACAGTTTAGATACTTAAACCCATATGTGCACCCCTGGGGGCAACACATCAATAATAGAACCTTGCAGGCATATTTTAGAAATTTTATGCAATCATTTGCAGATTTTGTAGTCAATAATTGTTACAAACTGCATTAACTCCTCTCTGGCCAGGAGTGAAATTTGTGTTTGTTCAATGTCTCCTAGGGTTCCCAGGAGTGGGGAAGCACAGGGTTTCTTTCCCTAAATTTGTAGGCCATGGTAATTGAGAGAAGTTCTCATCTACCAGAGAGCATGAGGATCCTAGAAAGAGAAAAGAATGATCCTTCCCCTGTCCTTTCATTAAAGAGAAGTCATAGAAAATAATTAAAATCAGAGAATGGAATTAAACATTTGAGTTTGTGTATTTTTAGATGCTCTTTGTCCTTTGACCTTTTAAAGTTGTACCTGTAGATGTTTCATACACTGCTAGTAGAAAGCAAAATGATGCAGGCCCTTTGGAAGTGCACTATAACAGTAGCATTGTATGTATTGTTCAACCTCTCCCCAACCACTCACAAGAAATAAATTCTGATATTCTGGAGCTCAGTAGGTGAGTACAATTAACAACAATGCGTAGGATAAAACAAGATATCTGGAAGATCTATCTTGAATGTATTAAATAATGAAGAAGTGATGAAAGTTCTAAGGTGATGGCTGTGCTAATCATCCTGACTTGATTATTGTCCACGAACCAAAATATCACCTCATACCTGACAAAGATGTACAGTGATTATGTGTCAGTCAAAAATAACAAATTTTAAATTTTGTAATGGAATACAAATTTGCCATACAAACAACACCTCGAGTCCTTTGTATTTACCCAAGAAAATGAAAACATAAGTCCACCCAAAATTTTGTACGTAAATGTCAATGTTGAGGTTACTCATAGTAGCAAATGGTAAATGCCACTTAGATGTCCAGCAAGTGTAGATAAGCAAAATGGGGTACAGCAATAGAATGGAACATTGTCAATCAATACAAGGGAATAAGCACTAACACATACTATAATGTGGATGAATCTAGATATGTAGTGGTCACTGCAAGAACTCAGATACAAAAGACCATATATTGTATGATTTGTTCACAAGAAATGTCCAAAATTCGATTAGAGAGACAGAGAAGATTAAATGCCTGGAATTTAGGGTAGGAAGTGGGGTTGACTGCAAAAAGGAAGATGTACCTTATTAAGGTGATGCTAATATTCCTAAAGAGCAGTGTGGTGATAATGGCTGTGCATCTCAGTCAACTTACTAAAACTCATGTAACTGCACTTAAAATGGATAATTTGCATGATGTGGAATTATTCTTTGCTACAACTGTTTTTTAAATATAACCAAAATGTTACTGATGTTCTTCATCACTCCTTTAAAAATGGGAATTTATGTTGAATGATATCTGTGTGATGGTGTCTGTGGGTGGGAGAAGAGTTCTGTCAAAATGTAACACTACGTCTACACTACTGTAGTTTTGGTAATTGCTGTTTCACTGGTTCAGTCTGGGATGTGAATAGAACAGTTGGCCCCAAGAACCACATGCACCAGCCACTGTCCCCAGTCCTGCTGCGTGAGGGTCTGAGTTCTGTCTTCTGAAATCTGAGGCTGATCATGACCTGTACATGGGAAGCTTTAATACAGGACATAGTGTAGGCCAAGTTAGTGTCACTCAAGAGCACGTGGAAGAACATTGGCCAGCTTATCAGTGTCAGTGGCCCCCAGGGCCACTCAGCAGGAAAGTGGGTGACTCTCCCTTTGATTCATATGCCTCTACATTGACTGGCTTTTCATGGGCACAGTTTATTTCTGCAGCTTAAAAATAAACCATAAATATATCTTTTTATCAAAAATCAAGAAGTACAGTCATCCCTCAGTCCACAGTAACACACACATGCACACACACACACACACACAGACAGAGTTAAAAGGATTCTTTACTTCTGCACCACACAAAAACAGAAGCAAACCATTTTGGTGACACTGATCATCTAATTGTCAAACCCAAGGGTTATTTTTGAAAGTTTTCTCTACCTTGACCACTCTGCAACCCTTGATACGAAGAGCATTCTTTCCCACGTAAGCTTGACTTTCATGTTACTACATCAACTTACCCCACCTCTATTTTATTCCTTTCTTGTCTCATTCATCAGTCTCTCCTGTGTGTGTGTGCACGCACACGCAGGCATGTGTGTGTGTGTATATATACATATATATATATATATATATATATATATATATATATATATATATATATATATATATATACATGTCCATGGTCACTGGCAACTTTGACCCTGCTGTCAACTAAGCTGGGGGCTTCGGTGTTGTCTTTCCTTTTGTGGTTCTGAGACTCCAATCCAGGATTCTGAGCCCACTACATAAGCTCTCCACCACTCAGCTACATTCCCACCCCTACTTTTTTAGAATCACGTGGCGACTCCCTACAGGAGCCTGGTGATGCTGGATCCAGCCTTCCTCAGATAAACTGCTCTCAAGCTCTACAGCTCCTGCAGAGCAGGGCCAACAGCACCACCGCTGTGGCGCCCACTGCACCGTAGGGCTGCCTGACCCAGCACTCTGCCTGACTGAAACCCCAAGTCGGGCTTGTACAACTCCACCCTGCCTAGTGAGAACGGTGGCAGAATCTCACATTTCCATCTCTCCCTTCAAGAGCTTAAATTCTTACCAAGGTCAGTTGAATGTACAAAATATATTTTTCAAATGTGGAAAGCTATCATAAAACATGTGCTGAGAATTTTGTCCATTGCTCAATATATTCAAATCTCTCTTCAAACACCATTCTTGCCTAGAACAGTTAGTAACAGGGACAGCTGTGCTGCGGATACTTCTCTTCCAGCAGAGACCTGAGCGTAGGACAGGACTCTGCTTTCGAAACTACTACGCATTCTAATGGAGTCGACTTGATTTACATTTTAACAATGCCACATAAATGTACTACATGGCACTTTTCCAATAACTACTTTCACATCAGTCATTTTGACACCTCCTATTGTTATAAAAATCGGGAGGAATAAAGCAGCATTCTGTAATAAGGTGCATGGGAGGGGAGCTGCCTTTCATTTTATTTTCAAATCAGATAACCCCAGTACACTCTTCCATGATGTGCAGGGTTCTCGTGTTTGCAATTCCACGATGTGCCTTCCCCATCTCTGTGAATGTAGGTCCTGCCCTCTATTTTCCCACCTGCCCCCCAGAACAGCTGTGCTATAATTCAGCTCTCTGGTCCATTCTGGGAATGAAATTTCCCTTACTGTCTCAGCAACTGTCAGTCATAGTTGAACATATACACGCTTTAAAGTAGCTGCTTTTCTCTAATGAAATGATCTGGTCAAGGGATTTTTGCTTCTGGTTTCCATGTCTGGTTAGAACATGAAGACCTGCTTTTACTTCCCTAATGGCAGTACACAAGTCAGTTTACATGTGGCGGTTGAAGGGTCTGATTAGAAATTTTCACAAAGTTTGGGGTCCCTAAAGAAGCAGCCCTCTAGACACAGAAGATGTTTGTATTAAATTGCGCTGAGCACAGCATCTCCCTGTATTTTCATCTATATTTTCCTCCGGTCTTAGAAGAAAGAAAGGGGCATGCCTCAGGTTGTATCTATGTGGATGTTCCTAAGGTTTAAAATGCCTTACACATTAGCCTAAACAACTCTATTGAAAGTCTGCCTCTATTTTAGTTAGGGCTCTCTAAAGGAACAGAATCAATAAAGGCTATAAATATAGATATGATTTAGACTTAGATTTTAAATAGAGGGGGGACGGGGGGTAAATTCTCAATACCTCCTACAAAGGCATGACCCCCTAGCCTAACTTCCTCTCCTTAGGCCCCACCTCTTAAAGGATCCTCCATGCCGCAAGAGCACCGCAAGCTGGTGACCAAACTTTTTAATGCATGAGTCTTCGGGGACCCTTTTCCAAACTACAACATGTGCAGGGTGGTATGTGTCTGCGTGAGAATGTGTATGTGTATGTGTATCTGGTCCCTTTGGCTGACCTGAGCTGCCATGTGACCGTGTCAAGCTTCATGTCTATTTCTTTTATAAATCTGTCTGTATCTTAACACACAGGAGCTTATTTCCTCTTTTGAAGAGTATCATTGCAAAAGAAAGCACAAGGTAATGGGAGGGGAGGGTGGGGCCAAGTCAACATTCCTTTCAGGTGAGAGAAATATTGAGTACTTGAATAGCAACACAGCATAAGGGTAACGAAATAGAGAATGTAACGGTGCAAGGGAGAGAGAAAGGAGAATCGCTTATTATGAACATATTAAATAAAATGCTATTGGGCTTCATTGGTTATATCACAGGTGTTAGATATCATGTAAAGTACTTTAGATACATCATCCTATCGTATTCTATCTGCAGTCCTATAAAGTATAGCGCTGTTACAATATAACATAATGATGCTGATGCTGAGGTTAAAGAGGTTAAATAATGAACCCAAAGTCACCCGGATACTGAACTGTAGAGATTTTCATGTCTTGCTGATCTAATGGCCTCTGCACAGTGCCTGGTGTATGCTAAGATTTGGTGTTTGGGGTTTTTGTTTGTTTGTTTTTGTTTTTGCTTTTCTGTACGGAGGATTGAACTCAGGTCCTTGTGCTTCCAAGGTAGGCGTGGTACCACTTGAGCTAAATCCCCAGCCCTTTGTGTGCTAAGATATAATGGGTAGACTGATTTAAGTTCTTTATATATTGTAGATAATAGTTCTTTGTCTGAGAAACAGCTAGTAAAGATTTTTTTTCCCATGTTGTTGGTTGTCTTTTAGCAGTGCCACTAATTTCTTTTGCTGTGCAGAAGCTTTTTAGTAGGATGAGAACCCATTTGTTGATTTTCTGCTAGTTCTTGTGCTATAGAGGTTCTATTCATAAAGTCTCTGCCTAAGCCAATGTCTCCAAGAGTTTTACCTAACCTGTTTTCCAGCAGGTTATTGTTTCTGTTTTAATGTTTAAGTCTTGAATCCATTGTGACTTTAGTTTTCTGCACAGTGAAAGAGATAGGTCTAGCTTTAGTTTTTGACAGGTTAAAGCCCAGTTTTTCCTTTTGTTAAAGAGGCTGTCTTTCCTCCATTAAGGACGTTTGGCTCCTTTGTCAAAGATAAGGTGACTTAGTGTATCTGGGGTTGTTTCTGGATCTCTAATCTATTCCACTGGTCCTCAGGTCTGTTACTTTGCCAGTACCATGCAGTTTTTATCACAGTGGCTTTATAGTAGAGTTTTAAGTTGGGGATTGCTCACTCCACAAAGAATGGCTGCTACTGTAAATCAACCAACAATAAATGCTGGCAAACCTGTGGGGAGAAAGGAACCCTTCTCCACTTTGGTGGGATTGCAGACTTGTGCAACCATTGTGGAGATCAGTGTGGAGATTCCTCAGAAAACTAGGATTGGAGGTCCCATTTGACCCTGCTATCTCCCTGCTAGGAATATACTCAAAGGAATGTTAAAAATCACATTGGAAAGACATGTGTACACCCTTGTTCATAGCAGCTCAGTTCGTGATAGCCCAGTCTTGGAAACAACCCAAAAGCCCATCAACTGGAGATTGGATAAAGAAGATGTGTTTTTTTTTAATTGAGTATTATTCTGCTACAAACAATGACAAGATTCATTTATTTATGTGCAAATAGATACACCTGGAGGACACACTAATAAGTGAAATAGATCACAGATATGCAAATACCAGATCTTTTCTTTGATAAGAGTGCCTGTAGACGTAAACGAGCTCTAGAAGGTATGACAGCTTTTGTAGAATGGGAAATTTCCAAAGGGAATTTGGTGTGGGAATATAATGAGGGGAAGGAATATATGTGATTCTGAAAGAAAATAAAAGAGCATGTATATAGGGTGTGGGTGGGTAGGGATGTAGGTAAAAATGAGAATTGACTTGTGTCATACACTGCTACAAATTCCCCAATGTTGTGTGTGATTGTGAAATATATATAAAATGTATCAATGAAGAATTCAATATAAAAAAAGATACAACAGGTATCCTTTTTGCCTTTCTAAATCTTTCCTTCCCAGTAATTGCTGAGTGTGATGCATAGAATAAGTGCCCAATAATTTTCTGTAAAATGATTCTTTTAATGAAAATGAAAATTTATTTTCAAATGAGTTAAGCTGTTTTTGATTACACCTTTAAAAGATATTTTGGTATTAAAGAATTCCCCCTTAATTGTATTATTTTTTTTGAGACAGGGTCTCACTTTGTAGTTCAGGCTGGCCCTGAGCTCACTATGTAGCCCAGCAAGCCTCGAACTCAGTAATCCACCTGCCTCTGCCTCCCAAGTGCTGGGATTACAGGCTTGAGCCACCAAGCCCAACCTAAATTGTATTTTTATTTTATAAAATTTGAAGTATCAACTAATTTCAATAATTTGATTTATATTTCTTAATGTACACATTTATATTTAACAACCATGCAATTAGACTTTTTGAAAGGGAAGTTTTAACATTTGAATAGCAACTGATTACTTGTCTAGACTCATTAAACATCAGAGAAACTGGTTGAATAATATGAATGAAAATTTTACATCATCTGAAGATCATCAAGTTTCAAAGAAAATAAATTCAAAATTAACCTTTGCACCAAACCTCACCCTAGGATATTCTTTTCCTATCAAGGGAGTGGTTTTATGGTTTCTTTGGTGATCATAAAAGTAAATTATCATCATGTGTTTGCAAGGAAGTGTATGTGTTTAAATTTCTTGGTTTCCTTACTTACAAATTCATGTTAGAAAGTTTTGTTACAAAACCAAGTCATGAAAGCAATGTAGCCTGAAGGAACGCTTAAAGGACATCGCATCACTCTGAGACCTTCGGAGAGTCCAGAGAGTCCAAGCCGGCTGAAGGAGCAGCAGGTCGTCCAGAATTCTTCATTTCTTTTTAACTATGGCATAGGAGGTAGTAGCACACGTGACTGAATTAAATTTTTTTTCTATTTTTTACTTTGCTTTATAAGTTCACTTTTTAAAAAAAAATTGAAATATATGCTAAGCAGTTCAATAAAGCTAATTTTTAATGATATTCAAGAGATTTTTGTTCAGTTCCCCAGTCGATGTCAGTGCTCCTCAATGAGGAAGGAAAAATCAATTCAATTATCAAAGCGCAGTTAATTGCTTTCGAGATTAGGGTGATTTAAAGAGCAGTATTTTATCTGCACTCAGCAGTTTTGGCTAAGGATATTCTCTTACGCACACCATGAAGAGAAGTTGAAACTCCCATCTGCTCACTTGCTACAAGCTTCCCAGCTGCCCCCATGCCAGCCACTGACAGAGCAAAGGGTGGAAGCTCTTGTGCCGAAGACCCACAGCTCAGGGGTGTTCTTTTCAATGACCGTTATCAGCCCTATGTCTCATAAAAACAAATACTTTTAGCTGGGGATTTAGCTCAAGTGGTAAGGTGCTCTACCTTGGAAACACAACGGCCCGAGTTCGATCCCCAGTACCACGAAAACAAAAAACAAATATTTTTAGACCATGGTGTGTGACATTCCAACTATTTACTATTTAGCCAAAAGTAGTGTCTTGCACATGCAGAGAGTAAAAATAAATTTCTTTTATGCTGAGGGTTCACTCCCACTATATAGTAATCACTGATGTTTAAAAGCCTTCTTCCACTGTCATTTGAGTTTAGTTTTATTTTTGTAACTTGTACTATATTGGAAGAACATTCTAGATGCTCTTAAAATGAAGATAAATAAAGCATGGCTCCTAATCTTAATGAGCATCACTGGTATGAGAACCCTTAGATATAAATGAATTCTGTAATGTATGATAGATTTTGTGAAATAGGAAGTATTCAAAGAGAAAGTGGTAGGGGAAAGTAATGAGGGGCAAAAATAATATGTGATTTAAAAAGAAAAAGAAAGCATATGTATATAGGGGGTGGGAGGTTGTAGGCTGGGTAGAGATATGGGTAAAAATGAGAATTAACTCATGTCATATACTGGTACAAATTTTCCAATGTTGGGTGTGATTGTGAGCTGTATGTAAAATGTACCAATAAAGAATTTGATTTAAAAAATAGAGAGAGAGAGAAATGCTGGGGCCCCAAACAGCTTCAGGAGGAAGGTTTTGAAAGAGCTGGTGCATCCAAAACCCACTGGGAGTGGAGGAAAGAGGGAAGGCAGTCAGGGAAAGGAAACCATCTCCCACTCGGAGGCAAGGCGCACTGGGTAAAGTCTGGTAGGACAGGCAAGTTCCCGCCTGGCGCTACTCGGGGGTAAGCTCCAAACCAGAGAAGGGTGGGAAGTGAGTCTGCGGAGGCTCCGGTGATCAGCATCCGGGGTGATCCTGCGGATCACAGGGAATCGTGCAGTGCTTTCCGTGGAGTCATGTGTGGTAAATGTGCTTGAAGCATAGCTTACATTTGAGTTTACTTTTAGGATTAAAAATAGATGTTTCACAGAAAATTTAGAAATTATAAAAATGAAGTAATTTATGCAATCTTACCTAGAGACAAGCAACACTAACATTATGCTGTTCTTCCCCTCTTCCATATGCGTGTGTTTGGGCATATGTTTATAAATGCGTATATGTGTGTATATAATGGATGTGCATATGTATGCTGTTTTCCCAATGACTTTTCACTATCTATCCTTGATGAAAGTGTGACTTAATGATATGTGTTTTCTTCACAGAAAATTCAAGGAAGGGAGAGCAGTATAGCCTCATCAAGAGTGAGTTTGGGCAAGTGCGTGAAGGGCGGAAGTGAACTGCAGTACTTCCTGCCTTGGGAGAAGACGGAAGATGAGGAGAAAGGGTCAAAAAGAGGAAGCCTCCTATTCAGAGGCCTGGTGTTAACTTGGGATTTATTGGCTGTTTTCTGTGTGATGTAACCCTACTCCCCTCTCTCTTCTTGAATTTTTTTTTTTTTTGAGACAGGGTCTCACTTTGTAGTTCAGGCTGGCCCTGAGCTCACTATGGAGCCCAGGCAAGCCTTGAACTCAGCAATCCTCCTGCCTCTGCCTCCTGAGTACTGAAATTATAGGTGTGAGCCACCACACCTGGCTTCTTGAGCTTTTTTTAATGCGTTCTAAATTATTCATTTATTTAGGCTTAGGCATCAATAAAGTTTCAGGGATACCATAAAAGTGATAATATACTGTTAAACATTGGAGAAATCGGTACTGGAGAAAAAGTATATATTGATTTATCTCATTTGTAGAAGGAATATGCTTTGATTGGGGAAGATATATATCTCATTTATAGAGTGATTTATCTAAAATTCATATTCAGACTTCATTTCTAACTGCCCAAAACATGAGATGAGAAACTGAAAAATATTTTATGCTTGGTGTGGAAACATAATGAGGGGAAGGAATAAATATGATTCTGAAAGAAAATAAAAGAGCATGTATATAGGGGGTGGGGTATGGGGGTGGGTAGAGATGTGGGTAAAAATGAGAATTAACTTGTGTCATATACTGGCACAAATTCCCCAATGTTGTGTGTGATTGTGAGCTGTATATAAAATGTACCAATAGGGGCTGGGGATTTAGCTCAGTGGTAGAGTGCTTGCCTCACAAGCATGGAGCCCTGGATTCGGTTCTCAGCACCAAAAAATAAAAAATAAAAAAGTATTAAAACACAAAATAAAATGTACCAATAAAGAGTTCAATTAAAAAATATTTTATGCTCTTTATCCTACCACTTTTATGAACTTTCAGTTTATTACTGAAAAATACCTGAGGGCCGGAGATTTAGCTCAGTGGTTCCAGCACCTGCCTTGCAGGCGCAAGGCCCTGAGTTCGATCTCGGTAACCACGTACAATGCTGGGCGTGGAGACTCACACCCACCAGCAATCAGCACCACACACCACAGTGCTGGGCGTGGTGGCTCACGCCTGTAATCCCAGCACTCAGGAGGCAGAGGCAGGAGGATTGCTGAGTTCGAGGCTTGCCTGGGCTACATAGTGAGCTCAGGGCCAGCCTGAACTACAAAGTGAGACCCTGTCTCAAAAAAAAAAAAAACCTGAAATTTTAGACTTATGTAATTTTTCATATATATGTTATATATCTTCTACTTCAGAATTATTTTTCAATTAAATTTTATAATTGTATCAAAATATATTTATTTTCTAATTTTATTAGTCTTCATGTATAAAATATGAAATATGTATGTTATACATCTGTGCATATATACATAAATAAATAGACTTTTCTACCCTAGAATTTTATTTTCATTGTGCTTCTCTTGGTATATGACACAGAACAGGTGTTTGTTTCAGAAGGATAAGTGAACAATGATAGCCGGTACTTACTTACCCGCCAGATGCTGTTCATCTGTACTAGTTCACTTGACATATGCAGCAACTCTGAGTACTGCACTACTGTCATGTGCTCGGTAGCAATGGAAAGCTGTGACAGAGAGACATGCGTGAGCCCGAATCCTACAACTATCAGGGGCAGAGGTGGGATCTGGACCCAGGCACAATCCATGTTGTATTTCACTAGAAATATGTGGAACAACTCATCTGAGAAGAGCTTTACTGTTACCATGATGTCTAAACAAATAAAAGTAAATACCAGCCATAAAGATGAAAATGGAACATTCTTGGTTGAATCTGTCAAAGATGAAAGCACTGCCGGCAGTATTTTCAGAAGAGTTACAAAAATATAAACCAGTTTAGAATAGGATAAAGAAGAAAAGAACATCCTGACCAATGTGCTGTGGGTACAATCAAGAAAGTTGGTGGAGACACATAAATCTATATATCATCTATCTGTCTATCTATCTATCACCTATCTGTTCCTCTCTTTAGATAGATACACATGTTTGTGTGTAGGTATATGAGTATGTGAACATGTGGCGTATAAACAGAATATGCCATGTAAGTGGAATCTGTCCTATTGACCGATTGAGACAGAAAGTTATAGATACATGTGACAGATACAAGCATGTTTAAAGGCTGACATCACCAGAAGAAAGGGAAAGGAGATGGTAGATAAGGAAGATTATACAGCCCATGGAAATTAGCAAGAAGTGAAACCAAGAACACAAGCAGAAGCACCCACCTTGAGTTGAAAAGTCCTCCTCCAAGCCTGGAAAGCAGTGGCTCAGGTGCGCCAAGGTATAATCCACATCCGGGGATGAGCAGAAGCTCAGCCAATGCCACAGGAGCCAAGCTGAGTACTGAAAGTAAGAAACACAGAGGCTGAGAGAGGCTTGAGGTGCTGAGCAGCTGAAGACATGAGAACGGGAGACGCTGTAGTACAGCAACTCCCGAGATACGCTACAGACTCTGTTAAGACTGGACACGAGATACTTAGAGGGAATTTTTTCAGTAGGAGTCTTAGTTCTACTATAATTGTAACACCTGTTCCACAATACTACATGTGAGCCATGGAACTAAGTGCAATTAACTTTAGGAGGTGTGAGTCATGAATTACAATTTTAAAATACAGGAAAGTGAAGTATAGGAATTTTAAAAATAAACATAACACGGGGCCAGAGATTTAGCTCAGAGGTTCTGGCTCCTGCCTAGTAAGCACAAGGTCCTGAGTTTGATCCCCAGGAACCACATATAACAATACTGGGCATGGTGACTCATGCCTACCAGCGATCAGTACCACATACCACAGTGCCGAGTATGGTGCCTCACGCCTGTCATCCCAGCACTCGGGAGGCAGAGGCAGGAGGATTGCTGAGTTCAAGGCTTCCCTGAGCTACATAGTGATCTCAGGGCCAGTCTGAACTACAATGCGAGACCCTGTCTCAAAAAGAAAAATTTATATATATATATGAATATATATTCATATATATATATGAATATATATATATATATGAAGACTGAAGTCAAAGTTCTTTGAATTCATAATAAATTATAGTTACTACATCTGTCAGAAGAAAGTAGTTTTAGGAACAAGTAATTTTAGGAAACATTAGCTGAGAAGAAAGCGAGAGCCATCTATATTCTTTTTTTTTTTTGAGACAGGGTCTCGCTTTGTAGTTCAGGCTGGCTCTGAGCTCACTATGTAGCTCAGGGAAGCCTCAAACTCAGCAATCCTCCTGCCTCTGCCTCCCGAGTGCTGGGATGACAGGCGTGAGCCACGATACCTGGCACTATGGTATGTGGTGCTGATTGCTGGTTGATTGTTGGTGGGCGTGAATCATCACGCCCAGCATTGTATGTGGTTACCGGGGATCGAACTCAGGACCTTGCGCTTGCGAGGCAGGTGCCGGAACCACTGACCTAACCCTCCGGCCCTATAGTCTTTCTTAACAAGGGCTCCAGGCTGAACTTCTAAGTGAGGCTTGTGCACTGAACTATACCCCTTTGCATTTTTATAAATTTTGAGACAAAGTCTTGTGAAGTTTACATTTAATGTTGACAAAGAGGTAACCAAGCAAAAGCTCTCAACAATTTGGAAAAATCTGAGTTACTTCTTCATTCCAACATTTGAGATGATCAAGATTTGGTCCTAAGTTACTCAGAGTCCCTTCAAATTAAAAAATAAAAAATAGCTGTACTATAAACACTACCTCTGAATTCATAGTGATTTTATCTATAAGATTTTCATTACATATGTCAACAATTATAAAACAGCTGTATATTTATGTGAACACATTTAACATAATATGGGTAAAATACTTAAAATAATGTCCAGTGCATAGTTGTTACTAAATCAATGCTAACTGTTTTTATAATTACAATGAGAATACAATTACTAGGGATACATGCTTTGGTCATTTCCGCTGGTTCTTGGTTTGTAAGCAACAGAAATTATCTAGCTTTAACAAACAAAAGAGATATTTTGGAATTCTTGATTATAGTATATAGAATTAGAGGAACCACTGAAAACTCATACACAAATCTCAGCAGCTAGCAAACATGGACCCCCCCCCGCCCCGCCTCTTGAGGGTACTGCTATTGGATGACTAGATCTTTTCAGAAGTACCTATGTTGCCTTCTCTTTTCTATGAAATAGAATCTGTTTGGCTTCCATTGGATCTTTTGTGTACCCAGAAAAGAAGGACTCAGGATTGGCAGCCCTTTCTATGCCAAACACCAGGAAAATCAGCATGCAGGCAAGAAGTACACTGTGAAATCTAAATAGGAAACATGCCACCATCGTCACATTATATAGTGCTCTGTTTTTGTGAATTTTTCTGGGCTCTATGTCCATTCATTATCACAGCCAGTTTTCACCAACAATAAAAATGGTGACACATTTATAGAGTGCAAAATTTCTATAGGAAACTTGGTGTGGGAATGTGATGAGGGGAAGGAATAAATATGATACAGAAAGAAAAAGAGCTTGTATAAAGGGGGTGAGGAGATGTGGGTGGGTAGGGATATGGGTAAAAATGAGAATTAACTTGTGTCATATACTGGTACAAATTCCCCAATGTTATACATGATTTTGAGATGTATATAAATTGTACCAATGAAGAATTCAATTTATAAAAAAAAATGGTTGGGGCCGGAGGGTTAGCTCAGTGGTTCCGGCGCCTGCCTTGCAAGCGCAAGGACCTGAGTTTGATCCCCGGTAACCACATATAATGCTGGGCGT
>PVIC010044809.1:0-14866 GCA_004025085.1 Thryonomys swinderianus
AAAAATGGTAAGAATGATGGAAAAATGTGTGTTTGAAGTGAGAAGTGAGGAGTATTTTGAGGGGAATTAATGGTAATGTATCTTTTTAGTTGTTTTCTTTGTTTTGTTTTCCTCTTCTCATTTTGTAGTTCAGGCTGGGCTCTGAGTTCACTATATAGCCCAGGCTACCCTTGAACTTGTGGCAATCCTCCTGCCTCTGCCTCCCATGTGCTGGGATTAAGGGCATGAGCATGCCTGGGATTCTGATATGTGGTACTGGGGACTGAACTCAGGACCTTGAGCTTGTCAGGCAGATGCCGGAATCACTGAGCTAAATCCTGTGCTCTGACACTGCGTTTTTTACTATAATAAATTTTTAAAACTTTAAACATTCACCAAATATTCCAATTACTTATGTGTAACAGATTTAAGGTGCTTATTTTACTGAATGAAGGTTTAAAGTGAGAAATATGAAATCAACTATCATTATTTACTGAGGTCACTGTGAAATTAAGGTTTAACAAATTTGATTTAACCAATGAGCATCTAAAAGTCAAGTGAAAAGCTTGAAAACATTTAACTAGTGATATTCTTCTAAGTTCATCTATTGGTCAGTCAACATTCCTTGAAAATTGTTAGGGAATTTTCTTTAAATTCATCAGTTAATTGTAGCGTCATTTATTTCATACTTTTCCATCAATGAAGGTATTTTTAATCTTTTTTTTTTTTTTTTTTTGAGACAAGGTCTTGCTTTGTAGTTCAGGCTGGCCCTGAGCTTACTATGTAGCCCAGGCAAGCCTCGAACTCAGCAATCCTCCTGTCTCTGCCTCCTGAGTGCTGGGATGACAGGCGTGAGCCACCACACCGGCGATATTTTTAATCTTGATAGAATGTCTTCATTAAGTTGGGATTCCTTCTATGATAGCATCTTCCTCTCGAGATCTAGTAAGTAGTTCAGAAGGTAGTTTGTTGTATTAGTCTCCCCCCTGTTGCTGGAACAAAGTTCTCAATATTTGCACTTTAATGGCAGAGAGGTTATTCCATCTCATGGTCTTATTCATGCACTGCTGGGGAGTCCCAAAGCGGCAGTATGTGGGTACTCACCTCAGGGCAGCCAGAAGACAAGGACAAGGAAGGGACAGGGAAGGAGACACAGGCTCCGAAGGCACAGCCCAAGCACACTTCCTCCAACCAGGCTCTACTGGGGACACATGTAACTATAAACTCACCGAAGGGTCAGTCCACTGATGACTAGTGTCCCCATAATTCACTCACTTCCCGAAAGCCTCATCTCTGACCACACTAGACTTTTTGGAGGGATATTCTAGACCTAAACCATAACATGTGTCAAGATTTAATTAATTAATGGTAGATTCTGGTTTTCACCATTTTTCTAAATGTTGACTGTATATTTAATAATCTGCTTTAGGATGTTCTTGGTGCATCACACCCATTTATGGGCACAGTTTCTGTAATAATTCCTCTTCAGTATTTCAAAGAGTAAGGACATGGGTATGTTTCTGGCACTTGTTCTGATAATATCATTTGTGCAAGATAACCAACATTTTCCTTATGATCACTTCTGAAGTTCACTTAAACTTTAGCATATTCTGGTGTTATGGGTTGTGTTTGGATGTCTCTTCAAGCCTCACGCTTTTTCAAAGGTGGCTGAATCTAGAGCATGTCTTGATTCATGGTGGGGCTCAGCCCAAAGGCTCTAGGACTTAGGGCATTTGAGTGCTGCTGTCTTATGTAGTCTGAATAGCATAAAAGGTGCAGGAAGACACTACCAGAGGCCCTTGCTGCTTTTGCTGTATTGTGAGCACAATAAACTATTGTTCTCCTCTGTGATGCCCCTCTTCCGTGCAGTCAACTATGGACTGAAATCCCTACGAACTGTGAGCTAAATAAACCTTTCCTGCTTTAACTGAGGGTGTCAGATATTTTGTCTCAACAATGAGAGAAAAATAACTAAGAGATCAGGTATTGTTAGTCTTTGGAGAAGCAGGTCACTTCTACAACCTAACCAACCATACAAAAAAAATCTCCAGGTGAGAAATTCATCTAGATTTGAGGACCAGTGGGTGGAAAAATGAGGACTGTTTTCACAGCGGGAAACTGTTAAGTCACAATTAAATGAAAAATGCTGGTGGATTAAAACTGATAGATACTGAGAATTATATAAAATACCCTGAATAGAGGGCTTACTAGAGAAGCAAAGATAGGAAAATTAAAGTCTCCAACCTAAAAAAACCAAAACCAAAACCAGAAAGACAACACTTGAGAGGGAGAGGGCTGTAAGTACACAATTACAATCCTATGCTACAAACTCAAGAGAAAATCCTTAAATGGTCTGAAGGGAAGTTATGATCATTGCATTCAGTCTTAAAAATCTAGGTATCTATCTAGTAGATAAATGGTAAGGTATGTAAGCAAGGGAAGAAAAAAGTCATTCCTAGATGGAATGAAAGGAGACACTGACACAGAGAATAGCAAGAGATCAACTTGTGTCGTGTACACAGCAGATAGTCTAAAGAAACATGTGTTTGGAAAGACTGAAAATCTTGGAAATGTCACTAAATGCTAAGCAGCATGAGCAGTCCGGATGCCACTATGTTGAAAGAATGCTCAGAGTTCTCAGCTACCCTAGTAGAATGAATAACTAGAATAGAGTAGACTTAACTAAAAGCAAGTAAATAATAACTTTAGAGGTTATGACAGTAGTTCAGGCAAGAGAAAATAAAGGCTTGACTATAGCAGTGGCTCCTAAGACTATGAGTGGGAAATGATTAGATATATGTAGAAATTAGAATGAACTTGACATGGGTTGTGTGTCTGAGAAGCCTTTCTTGAGTACCCTAACATGGTATGCCCTGCCCTGGCCATTATTTTTCCTTACACAACCTGGTTCAGAGCAATCAACAACATAGATAATATATGATTGTAACATAATAATTACATATGTAGTTGTTTGTTTTCTGTCTCCCTCAACACTCAGCAGAGGCAATCTCTATTATATTGGTATGTACATTTCCTTGGCACTTTAGGATTTCGCTTGTTACATGTATCAGTAAATATTCGATGGCTGCATAAATAGAAGGGGGAAAAAATA
Source organism: Thryonomys swinderianus (assembly GCA_004025085.1). Classification (NCBI taxonomy): domain Eukaryota; kingdom Metazoa; phylum Chordata; class Mammalia; order Rodentia; family Thryonomyidae; genus Thryonomys; species Thryonomys swinderianus. The sequence continues at coordinate 3,092 of PVIC010044809.1, forward strand.
GCTGTGAATTACCCATTGTCTTGTTCAAGTGTCTGGGCAAATGATGACGTCAGAATACAAAAGTAGGAGAGGAAAAACAGGTCTGAGCAAGAGGATCAGCTGAGTAGGGAGAGATGAAGCAATCAGCTAAGAGGATATTATCCAGGATAAGGACTCGATACCGTCGAGAAGTAATGGAAGCTGACCCAGGAAGACGGTGACAGGAGTGAGGATTTTAGAGACAACAGGGTGAAATCTATGAAATCTGACAAGTGATTAAATACATAGGCCAAGAGAAAGGATTACTAATCTACAGATTCAAACAGAAATGGCATAAAGGTGGTGGAATAATTTGTCAAATGACATAAATGTTTGATTTGGACAAAGTGAACAGAGGAGGATGCTCCAGAAATATTCAGTTTAAAGATCCCCCAAAACATCCTGCCAAAAATGTTAAGCATGTAGCTAAAAATTTCCATTTACAAGGTAAGAAAAAAGGTATAGCTTGAATTTTTAAACACTGCCAGTTATATCCTACTGTAAGAGCTGAAGCTGAGCAGATTAGATACAAGAAGGGAGATAAACAAAATCAGAAGAAAAACAACTAAGTCCCACGAAAACAAATAAAAAAGAGAAAGTAAAAACTTTAAAGACTGAGAAAACATGATAACTAATAAGACACAATTCTGGACTGGATTCCAGGACCCCCCACCAAACTGTTTTTCTAAAGAACATTATTGGGATAACTGACAAAAATGGGTGAAAGTACTGCTATTTAGGCTGTCTTGAACTTGAAAGGTGTACTACTGCTGTTATATAAGAGAATATTTCTGTTCTTAAGAAATATACTGTGAAGGGATGAAAGTATGATGCATTCAACTGATTAAAATTATTCAGAAAAACACTATGTACAAATTGTGTGTGTGTGCGCGCAGGGGAAAGAGGAAAAAGTAAGGAAGAAGACAAGGTTATAAGAATGAAATAAGCCAGACACACAAACTCAAACACTGTATGGTTTCTCTTATCTGAGAAACACTATATACATATACACATATACACAATATACACATATATACAATATACACTATATATATATACACATATACACAGGAAGAGACAAAAATAGAAGTAGGAGTTCAAATACTTTTCTATATTGCATTGTTTCAGAAATATTTTCATAAATATGCTAATTGGTTTCATTTACACTCTTAGGAAGCTAATTTATCTTTGTTGAAAAGAAAGTTTTGGGGGATGGGGATTGAGCTCAGTGGTTCTGGCGTCTGCCTGGCAAGCGCAAGGTCCCATGTTTGACCCCCAGTAACCACGTATCACATCGCTGGGTGTGGCAACTCACACCTGTAATCTCAGCACTTGGGAGGCAGAGGGATTGCTGTGGGTTCAACACTGGCCTGGGCTACATTAGACATTCCTACATTCAAAACAAATCATGATATGATTTATTTTGTGTAACATGAAGACTAGAATAAAATTATAGTATTCTTATTAAGTAAAACATTTGGATATTATAGCTTTAATTTCAAATCTCAATAAATAATCATTCCTTATCATGCAAATCATGCAAACATTTCCTTGTCTGCTGAAAAAGGCAGCAACAAATTAAAATAAGTGAAAAGGCAGAATAGAAGCATACTGAAGTTATTCTCTTCAAGAAAAAGTGAAAATGGAAATTTAGGGCAGCTGGTTTCTATACCAACTACTAATGTAGCTCAGTGTGACATGAAAATCACACTACTCACCTCCTGTTCTACCATTCTTACTTCTGTTTTCTACTAGCAAAAGATGAGGGCAAAAACCCTACCATTATCAAACAAGTTGTGGGAAATGAAAACCTAATTTCAAACAATATTCATTTAAGATACTTATAAACTGAAAATTATTTCAAAAATATATGTGGAAACAGAATATATATTTAAAAACAAGCTAAACTAAAAAATACAATTAAAATTAATTCTGTAAGCTGAATAAGGTGATACATGCCTACAATCCCAGATGGGGCAGGTTTCCAAGTTCAAAGCCAGCCTGGGCAATTTAGTGAGACCCTATCTCAGTATAAAGTCTTAAAAGGGGTGGAGGTATGGTTTAGTGCTTGTATTCAATTCTTAGTATTGTTATAAAGGAAACGAAAAACTGAATTCCAAGCTTACATTGCAGATTCATGTGGGATCCCATAAATGTAACAGTGCATTCAACTAATTCTACTACTTATACTTGTTGAGTTTTAAAACTTCCTCCCCTAAGGCAGAAAGAATCTTCAACGTGTACACAGGGATTCAAAGCACCAGAACATGAGATAATGTTCTGTGAAAGCTATGTATTAGTCACTTATTATTAGAGAAATTGTTGAGCTAGGAATTGGACACATGGAGGACTTCTATGCCTAATGAAGCCTTTTCTTTTGTAGAAAACTGAAGTCCTGGAGTAAAAAGCCTTTTTTATTCAAGTCTGAAAATGGCATACTGCTTCCTTACACTTCTCTTTATAAAAACCTAAGCTGCTTAAACATCAGACATTTAATTAAAACAAAAACTGCTCATGTTAAAGAAAAAGATGACACTAATTATACCTGAGTGGAAAACTACATATGGGCAGGTCACAGTCTTTCTTAAATGTAATTCATGGAAACTGGATTCCATGTAAAGATTAAAATCCCTGTAGTTGTTTATTCTGATTTTGATACAAAGAAAACCAGAATTACACATTTGCATATTAAGAAGTCAACCTCTGAATACAAAGATGTTTTTCCTTGGGTTTTTTTCCACATGCAAAACATACACGATATTTTAAAAACTTGAATTCAATATACAAGCAATCTATACTCAAAAGAATTTCAATGAATTGGTTGCCCTGCGGGTGCTTGAACTCAGTGTATTGTACTACTGATCTATGGCCCCAGCCCCTATATACTTCTACAGTGCACTTTTCAAATAATAGTACTAACCCCTAGGTTTTTGTTCTGAAAAAACACAGGGAAAGGAATGAGGAGAGCTTTTAAATAAACACTCAATTAGCTTGGCTTCACCTTTCTTTTTTATGTCATGGAACTTGACAATGTATCAACTTTTCTGAGCTTTTGTGTCACCAGTGATAAGAGGTTCAAAAAGGACTTCGAGCTGGCATGGGAGTGCACGCCTGGGAGTTGAGAAAAGAGGATCACTAGAGGCCACACAGGCCACTCTCAAGGCCAAAAGACCCTGAGTTAGGCCACCCTGGGCTCAGAGAAACCAAAGCGATGTGGCAGGTCTGCCAAACTAGAAAGGACTTCAAACTCATCAAGCTACCAGTTTTGTGCTTCAGTCCACACAATACATCCTGATTGAGCATTGAACGCTTGTACTCACAGAGAGTAGAATGCTAAGGCATGTTGAAAACCCCTGTAGAAAAAGTTACTGCTTGTAAGCTTTACCAGGTGGTTCCAATTCTACTATTTCAGGTGTTACCAAGTCAGAAAAGCAGCACTTTCACATGTAAACCTTCCAAATACTTGTGGAGAGTTACAGTTTAGTACAATTGGATAGCACTGCATCGTTTCACAGATTTGATCACTTTCCCCTGAAAGTTTTCTAGTTTCACACTTGGGTTCCAGGATTTGTGACTCTTCTGTTTGTATCAAATGTGTTAAATACACGGGTTTTGAGTTTCAGTTTGTTTTGGGGCAGGGTGGGGACTAAACTCAGGGTTTCATGAATGCTAGGCCAATCCTCTCCTACTGAGCTCTGCCCAGAGCCCACATTTTATATGTATAAATTGCTTATATAACAAATTGGAAGCTGAGCCATGTGGCTCGTGGCTACCAGCCACTTGGGAGGCTGAGAGAGAAGGATCACTTGAGCCCAAGAGATTAAGGCCAGCCTGGGCAAATAAGGAGACCCCCATCTCAAATCACAATTAATCCTCAGGTCCTCATTTATCAGTTAAATGAACTAATGCCACTCATAGTAGTACATGCCTATAATTCCAGCACTTGAGAGGCAGAAACAGAAGGATCATCAAGACTTAGGGGCCAGTTTGAGCTGCATAGTGAGCTCAGACCTAGCCCACATAGACAGATCCTGTCTAAGAAAAACAAAATGAAACAAAACCAAAAACACTAAAGCAAACCTAACCAAAAAGCGAAAAACCACTCAGCTTAATTCTTAAGTTCAAAACTTTATTAGTATGTGAGAGGTATATGTGGAAGCTCTGGTATTTTAGCTACTTTTCTGTCTGAAATTATTTCAAAAACCTTGCAAATGTATGCCACTAAGAAATAAAAACTGAAAAAAATAGGCAGCCACTTGATTCTGCATATAGTCAAACTATTTAAAATTTAGTGTTTAATAATGTGATGACAGTTAATGCTCATCACTGATTTTCCTCTTACCACGCCTATTAAAAAGAAACACCTTTTTGCATTAATATAGATAAATCATTCTCTTTGACTTTCCTACAATAAACATTTAAAAACACAAATTCTGATAAATGAACTGAGGAATGTGCAATCACTTTGGAATTAGGTTTTGTAGTTTTTCTAAAGTGAAATATTTACCTCCCTATGGTTAACAATTCTACTCCTAGGTATTTGCCTAAGAGAAAATATGCTCAAAAAAGTCTAAAAATACACACAGCAGCTTTATTTATGGTAGCTAGAAACAGGGAACTGCAGTGTTCATCAACAACTGATACAATAAACTGGTGCATAATCAGGAAGGAATCACTGATACAAATAACAAATGGAGATATAATGTTGACTCAAGGCGCTACACATGAGTATACACCGTACGTTCTATTCACTTTTAGTTTTAAGGAGAACACAGCCCCGTTACAGTGACGGAAATCAAAACGTGGCTGATCTTGGGCTAGTGGGTGGGACAGCTGAGACAGGTATAAGGGAACTCTCTGGAGTGACTGAAATGTTCAGTATCATGTTTTCAATATGTAATTATTATATATTGCAAAATAATGCATGTCATACTTCAAATTAACATTACATTCCTATTAAGATATTTTTTTCTAAAAGGAAAAGTAACAGGAACAGAAACTGAAGCTTTAACATTTCCATTTGCAGGATGCTTACCTGTCTAAGAGCTGATCGTGTTTCTCTAAAGCATCTTTTTCCGCCATCACTGCTCGGTCCTTTTCAGCCAAAGCATTATCCCTCGCTTCGCGGAGGTTTCTAAAATTCAAAAAATATTTATTTCAAATGAATAAGTACATATCTTCAAAGATTCATAAATCCATAAGCTCAGAGTTGAACTAGATGATAGTCTGAAGGACCCACTGGAGCTTGGTGACCCAACGGATGTTCATATTACCTGAATCTACCTAGTGTGTGAGTTTCCTTAGTAACACACAACTAGCAATATAGGTACCAGCATGGTCTGCCTCTGTCACACTGGATTGGATATTAACATTTTATTTTTAAATTTTTTGTAGACAATGCCAGTCATGAAAGACTACAAGTTAAACTATCTCTCCACGACCTTTTTCCCCAGTTGGGTCAGAGGGCAGTCTGAACACTGTCTATATTTCAACTCATTTAATCCTTACCACAAGTCTCTGAGGTAGGTATAATTACTCATATCCGCATAAAAAATGGAGGTTTGGTGAAGTTAATACATGCTCTATAAAATATTCTGAGTGAATGGTACATAAACAGAGAACCAGGAATCAAACAGGGAATGAAGTTTGGACATGGGCAGGACGACAGCTGAAACAAGGGACCCTGGAATCTAGGCTTTAGCAAAAAGGAAAAGAAAGGACTACAGAAAGGCTTGCCGTAAACTAACAGAAAGGAGAAAGGACAAAGACTGGAGGTCCTGATAAGATGATACACAGAGTAAGTGCTGGTAGTTCTTTGTTTAAGATGGAAATTAGAGATTGCTGTTAGAGAATGGAGATCTGGAGACAGAATAATACTTTGTGGCAGAAGTTTAGCTGATGATAAGATAGGATAGGACCGTTAGAGTGGTTAAACAAAGCGAGCTAAGAGGAGTCAATACTCATGTATGGATTAAGGAATATGAGGCCAGGGTATTTGATAAAGTCAGCCATTTACAGCGGTGGGAACAGCAAACACTGAAATGGATCCTGAAAACAGTTAAGAGAATATCCAAAATATGGAAGGTAACAACCATAGTTAGGACATTCAGCCATGTGTAAATCTTCAGAGGTCAAATTTTATTTGTTTTAATAAAGATGAAACTTTGAATAAAAAAATTACCAGCAGTAAGTTTCTTCCAGAGTCAGGTAAAAACCTCCTTCCCTAGCAGAGTTCTAATGTAAATAAATACAGTGTAACATGATTTTGTTCATTTAATCCCTATAGATCCCTTTTGTTGTGTTTTCTAACCTATTTTCTAACTCGCTAAACTGAAGTTTAGCCTCAAGCCACACAGTGTAAGTGTCAAAGTTTGAATCCAGCTGACTCCAGACCCACTGTTTATATCACTCTACTTTGTCTCCAACAGAAATTCAACTATAAGAGAATTTGGTTTTCATTATTCATAGAGAATGTTAGTAAGAAGTCATGAAAATCCACATGATTTGTATAAATCTGTCTGATGAACACTGGGCTAAAATGCTTTGTGGTCATACTTTGCTATGCCAGTATTCAATGTAGTCTTTTACATAGCAATATCAACACACTGAAAATTTAAATATCAATAATAATTAGAGATTCATAAGTAAAAAAGTTTGTGTCAGAAATAAAAAAAAATTGGAGCAAGGCAATTTATTAAAAAGCAGATAAACTACTTGTGTAGCTTTGCATATATTCTGTCCTTACTACCTAAGTGGAAATGTATTTTAAAGTAGCTATTAAAATGTCATTTTGCTATTTTCTGAAATCATCCAGATTGCAATGACCTTCAGAAATACTGTATTATCAAAACAGAGCCAACATGAAGGTTAATTTTGGAGAGAATAAAATTCTCAAAATAGATCAAACATTAATACATCTTTAATTCCTAGATGATCTAAATATTTTAAACAGTAAATCACCACAAACTGGTTTCAATTTCTGTTTCTCAAAGAGAGCCAGATTATTTTATATGTTATTTCAGTACTATAATTCCAAGCAGATCACATTTGCAGCACTAATTAAAGATGATTGCTTAGTCAGTAGATGGAGAAGCCTCAGTCCTTCACTGTATTTCTTGTGTCAGTGACACTGGATAAAACCAAGACATAAGGAATGAAATAAAACCCAGAACAAGCTAACGCTGGGCTTATAAGAGACATATGATTAGAGGGAACTAATGTGTACACCCTGTCACAGCCTAGTCATGCAGCTAACTGTGAGTGCTAGGTTAAAGCATAAAAAAAATTCTACAGTCACAAAAGGAGTTGATTATTTTTAACTAGAGCAAGACAAGGGGATAAGGGGAAATATTTTAAAAATTTGACATATAAAATAAACATTGACTTGGTAAGGCAATTCAGAAGGAGAAAACTAAAATTAACAGGGGAAAATTCCAGACGCTAAGGCTTCTACTAGCAGGTCCTATAGTAGATACTTCCAAGTAAAATTTCTGTGTCAAGCTATTCGCATCAGGCCACACACCTTTGTATCCACTTCATAACCTGCCTATCTTCCACTTCCTTTAACTGGTATGATTCAAATTGGTCTCAGAGGATTAAACAATGTAATGTTCCACTGATGATATTAGTAATAGTAAACACTGTCAGGCACTGTTCTGGCATCTGACACATAACAACTTGTTTAACTGCCGTAACAATCACGTAAGCTGCCGCTGTCCATGACCTCCATTTTACAAGAGGGAAGACTACAGACCAGGAGGTTAAAGATTGGCCTAATGTCGCACAGCAAGGTGAGCTGTGAAGCCTAAACACGAACCCAAGCAGCCTGTGTGCAGAACCTGCGCCTTGAGTCACCCTAGGCTATCACTCCACTTCCCCATTTTTCGATAGGGTGTGACCGTCAAGCCTGATCCTCCAACTTCACTGGATTAATAAATGACTAAGAGAGCGTAGGGCTCCCTCCCGGGCCAGTCTAGGTATCAGGCCTGGCCGGCAGGAGGCAGAGCACCCAGCAGGGGGCGCAGGCGGCTGAGCCGGCCCAGCTTCATCTGCCTTCGAGCACACCCTCGTTACCACACCTGGGCAGCCCGGGGTTCTGCCTCCTGTCAGCCCAGAGGGGACAGCAGATTGTGGAGGAGTGTGAACCCTGCTTTGTATCAGGCAGTTTCTTCTCGGGATATTCTGACATAATGAGATTTATATTATGTGCCCACAGTAGATGACATAAATAATAAAAAATGAGCTGGAAAAGAATGTGAATACATTATACACTTGCTTTTATGCTCTTTCAGACTTTAGTCAGGTTTGATAAAACACCAAATAGACTGTATCCTTGCTACAAATAAACAATAACTTCCACACAACTAATAAATAGCCCACTTCAAAACGTAAAATGCATTAGAAAACACAACAAAGTTACAGAAAAGATTGCAGAAACTCACATTTTCTCAAAGGAGAAACTTGAAGTATCAGAAGATATCTGTAATGTACATAAACTAATAAAGCTTAATTTTTAAAAGTCTAAAATGAGTTTATAACTAAATGTCATTATAGTAACAGAGAAAAAATGCAGGGAGCTGGCCAACTGGCTGGTATTATACGAAATGTTTCTAAATTCAAAAATCCCCAAACCCTCAGTATCCACAGGAGACGGTTCCAGGACCCCACCCCACCCCCACCCTGTCATGTGGGCACAAACCCCAAGGATTCTCAAAGCGCTTCGTCTAAATCAGTGCAGTACTGCACATAAGCTACATATACCTTTCCATATACATTTACATCATCTCTAGATTAAGTACTTTGAATTATTATACAGTACCATTTAGGAAATAACGACAAGGAAGAAGTCTGCATATGGTTAGTCCAATGCAGTTTGTTTTCAAAATATTCATCTGTAGTTGGCTGAATCAGTAGATGTGGAAGCTTCAGTTACAGAGGGACCAGAATGGTATGTATCATCCTTAAAAATACTTTTACAGGGCTGGGGATGGAGCTCAGTGGCGCTGCAACTGTCTGGAGAGAGCAAGCTCTCAAGTTCGATCCCCGGTGCCATAAAAACAAAACAACTCCCCCAAAATATACCTTTATCAATAAAGCTAGCTTTGACCAAAAACTGTGTTTTACATGATTCTTTCAGCTTGATTCCAACCAGCTTCATCTCCTCATCCCTCCTACTTGCTATCTTATGCACGGGAGTTATCCTGAGAGCAAAGCTAGAAGGGGAGGTCATGTTAGTCTTACACAGAACAGAATGGAGAGTGCTCCAATATGTTAACTAGAGTGACCAAGAATGTACTTTTCAACCTGGAATGCTTTTTATAGCAAAAGAGGGTGATACAATAAAGATAATGGAGAAGTAGGCATAAACTACTGTAGAATTTCTTGGGCAAGCTGGCAGACATAGCTAAATTATAACATTCAAATGAGAAATTAAAAGGAATTAAGTTCTTAACCATGTCCCTTAATCAAGACTTTAATATTATAATAAAGTAGGCTCATCTCATATGTAACAATGCCATTTGTGCAGTAGGTGATTTAATATACATAATTTACCGCAAAGTATCTCACAAAATGAAAACCTCAGAATAAAACACATGTCACACTACTGGGCATACATGCTGGTATGTATGTCCTCACTTCTACAAGGTAAAGTTCATAGCACCAATAGGCTAAATCCAAATTATATCTGCAAAGTGGTAAGAAAAATGTTACAAGAATGAGTAGGAACTTCTGAAATTCTAACAGTAACAAATGAGACTCAGGCAATGGCCTGGGCACGTCTCGGCCTGAACAGACAGTGCCTCCCAACTTGAAATTTTCCAGGAGTAAATGGGAAGAAAACATGGCTCTCTGAGGGGCTTGGCAGGTACAACTACACAGTTGCTTCTTCTGCCTTCATGTGAAAACATTTTTGGTTAAGAAAAGTGAATTTTAAAAAATAAGTTTATTGGTACATTTTAGATATACATAATAATAACATTCACTAGAGGGAATTTTTGCCTGTACATGATATGTGTGTTTCTTCTTTTTTCTCCATTTCCCTCCCTCTTTTCAACTCTTCTTCCCTTATTTACAAATCTTTGTTTCCATTTTCCATTCCTTCCTTTCCCTTTGGAACATTTTCTTCCTATTTCACAATATCTATCACATATTTTGTTCTCTGTTTACACTTTTAGTTTTTCACAACAGAGAACCAATTTACATAAGTCTGATTTATTTCACTTAAGTATGGTCTCAAGGTGCAACCATTGGCCTAGAAATGTCTGAAGTGCATCCTCCTTTATGGCTGGATAGTACTCCACTGTATAAAAGCTCCCATATTCTTTATCATTTGGGGATTTGAGTTGTTCCCAAGATTTAGCTATTACAAACTATGCTGCTAGAAACATGGGTGTGCCTATATCACAGTGGTATGATCCTTTTAATTCTTTTGGGAAGATAACAAGGGACTAGATCATTAAATAGCACTTCTAGTTTTAGGGGTTTTTTTTGTTTTTTTTTTTTAGCTTTTTTGAGACACGGTCTCATGTTGTATATAGTTCAGGCTGGCCTGGGCTACACAGTGAGTTCAGGGTCAGACTGAACTGCAAAACGAGACCCTGTCTCAAAAAAACTACACCCCCCAAAAAAAACCCAAACAAAAATAAACCAAAAACTACAGTTTTGATTAAGAAATCTTTGGCTAATTTCACAGCCCGGTTAGCTTAAAGCAGCATGTGCCATACTGTGAGTCAGGTGTAACTTATTTTATCCATAGACATTTCTAATAATATGCAAACCATATGTGTATCTGTTTTATTTATAAGATGGTGATATTAATCACTGTAATTTCAAATATCTGTCCCGTTTAATTCCTCCTACAAATGTCAAGTGTTGAGGACAACAGTTAATGAATACTGAGTACTTGATAGTAGCTGTTTTTCAGGTTATTTAAGGAAAAAACAGGGAGGTATTAACTTAGTGAATGATAAATAGGGCCCTGTGTTCTAAGACTTACATGGCAATATTTGTAATAGCACCCTAGCGAAAATGGAGGAAACTGCCACAGGGGCTTCAGGAGCTCACACGCCTCCCAGCCTGGGGCGTGCTGTGGGAGCGGGTCTGGGGCACCCCAGGACCATCCCTAGCAATAACCTGTGCTAGCAGCCAAGCACTCTTGGCCGCGGTCAGAGCTGCTGCAGCTATTAACAGTCAGGACTTAACCATCTTCCTTCCTAAATCTTGTCTGCGACCTGCTGGTCAGAGCCAGGCCACAGCACCACCGTTCCGCACGCACTTTCGGAGAAAAGCTGGAGTCACAGCTGATGTTCACCCCCTGCGACCATCCCCAGGTCCTCCAGTTCCACCAGTGAAACAGCCTTTCCATCTGACTGCTACTCTTGCTAATTCTCATTTTCACTGGCAGCTCCTAGCCAACCTCCCTCCCTTCAGGTCCTCTTGGACTAGGACCCACCCTGTACTGCAACCCCAGTTAAAAAACAAAATGGGCATGGGCCGGAGGGTTAGCTCAGTGGTTCCGGCGCCTGCCCCGCAAGCGCAAGGTCCTGAGTTCGATCCCTGGTAACCACATACAATGCTGGGCATGAAGACTCATGCCCACCAGCCATCAATACCGCATATCACAGTGCCAGGCGTGGTGGCTCACACCTGTAATCCCAGCACCCGGGAGGCAGAGGCAGGAGGATTGCTGAGTTATAGGCTTGCCTGGGCTACATAGTGAGCTCAGGGGCCAGCCTGAACTACAAAGCGAGACCCTGT
>PVIC010044810.1:0-14862 GCA_004025085.1 Thryonomys swinderianus
CTCCCTCTCTCTCTCTCCCTCCCTCTCCCTCCCTCCCAAAATGCAACCACTTTCATCGCCCTCACCACTGTCCCCTTTATTCAGGCTGCACAGTCATTCTTCCACTGAATTGTAATAGTGGAGCTAACATCCTCCTTCTGCCTTATTCTCTTTTTTACTGTAAATTCTTTGCAGAGCAGCCAAAGTAACCTGCTCCGGGAGATAACAAAGATGCCATTCGGCTTAAAACCTCCAGTGACCGTGTCTTTCGGTCTCCGGTACGGAAACCCCGCTTTTGGGGAAGGGGCAAGGGGCACACGTGGGTCGCGGTCAGGGGCGAGCACTGGGCCCGCATGCGAAACCAGCGGTCACGGCAGCCAGCGCCGCTTTGCCCTCCCTCGTGGGCACGTCCTACCGCCCCGCCTGTGCCCGCGCTGTCCCGGGGCCCTGCCCTCTGCGGCCCCTCTCCCCGTGTTTTCCAGTTACTTGGCCCGGCGTCTAGAAGAGCGGGCCCGTCACAGTCCCGCTGGGCCGCGTGCACCACCGAGGCACCCAAGGGTACAGTTCGCATGGACGCCACTGCTTAGCCTGCTCATGTCGGTGCCCAGGGCGTGACCGAGCCCCGCTGTGCCCTGCGCCCGTGCTGCCGGCACGTGTGACCACTTTGTATTTTTGAGGCAAATACCAAATCGCATCCTTGGCCCCACATCTTCATCCGTGTCTCCACTAAACACTAATAGGATGCCACCAAGAGGTGGCAGCTACGGGCAAGGGTGAGGCAATATGGGACGGTGGCGTCCAACTGTCTGTCCCCAAGAGACATAGGAGTACACGGGGGCCCCGCTGAAGCTGACAGCGACCACACGCCCCGCTGCCGGGAAGGATTAACTAGGAAAAGCTGCAGGAGCCCGAGGAGCAGCGTGACTCCCTCACCCTGCCCGCGGCAGAGGGCACCAGGCTGCAGAAGCGATCTTGGGGCTCAAATGTACACACGGGACAGGTGGAAATTTTTTCAGACTATTTTAAAACGAACCTATTGGGCTGGAGATTTAGCTCAGTGGTTCCAGTGCCTGCCCAGCAAGTGCAAAGTCCTGAGTTTGATCCCTGGAAACCACATACAACAACACACAGCATGGTGACTCACGCCCACTGGCAATCAGCACCACACAGCACAGTGCCGGGCGTGGTGGCTCACACCTGTGAACTCAGCATTCGGGAGGCAGAGGCAGGAGGATTGCTGAGCTCCTACCCGGCGGCTCCCCCGCCCACCGGCAAGTTACCCGGACTTGTGCGCCTCAGTCGACCCGCAGAAGGATGCTCACCTTCAGCGAGGGCCTCGTGCCAACGGCTGGCTGACGGAGGCAGCACACGCGGGCTGCAGGGCCAGTCACAGGACAGGCCGCAGGGGCGCTGACTGGCACTGTGGAAACTGCCAGCAGCCCGAGGGCAGAAGGGTCTGACTGTCTGTCTTCCCAGCATTCCACACGCTGCCTGGGTCTCAGTGACCATCTGAGGTGCGGCTGGCGGCCCCCGTTTCAAGCTGCCCTAGGGGAAGGGTCAGCATGAGTGACCGGGGGCCGAGGTCAACAGCCAGCGGGGAAAGGCCCCTCGACGTCCCCGAGGCAGGACACCACCTCTCGGAGTGGCTTTTACTCACCTCAAGATCCGAACTCTTCCAGGACTGGCTGCTAACAGCTGATCTGAATCTTGACCTTGGATCTAAAATTACAGATTTACTACGGAATTTAAGATTTCCCCTCAATAAGTTAACATCATTTACTCTAGAATTAATTACTTTAAACCTTTTCCAATCACTAAAACCTGTGTGTGATTGAAGTTCGGCACAGTCTTCACTCATCCGGAGCAAGCGCCGCAGCCCGGCTCAGGCAGCGGTCCTCCGATGGCCGCGCGGGGCGGCGGCTGCCCACACCGGGCTCTGCGGCCGCCCGGTCACGCCTCACGGCGAGCTGGCGCCTGTGCCTTCTGCTGGTGACCCTCCAAAGCCGAGCCCGCCCCCGCGCCGACAGCACTCCGCAGGCCAGAGGGTCGCCTCCCCCAGGGACCCCGTCCCCGAGAACAGGTCTCTGGAGGTCCGTTCACTGCGTTTCCAGCCTCCCTCCCTCCAAAGGATTCTCACACCCAGATCAGCCAACGCAGCTTCCTCGTTCCGAGCAGGCCCTGAGGACGATCAGCCTCGTTTATCAGAAGCCAGGGCTGCACGCGGACAGCGCTAGCATGGGGGAGGCCCTGGATTCCATCCGAGTCACAAAGAGGGAGGGAGGGAGGGATAAATGGGAGGTGACAAGATCAAAGAACGCCCTGCAGAGAAGCAGCGGAAGCTACAAGTGTGTCCAAGTCTGAAACTCAAAGTGCTGCTTACTGCACTGCGCGAGCCACACCCTACGGAGGCCGTCCTCAGAACTCTCTACTTCAGCTAAAGGAAGGCAAACAGACCTGAAGGCACTTTCCACACGTACTTATCTTATGAAGCACGATGAAGAGAAGGAAACACTATAGAAAACTCTCTCAAAAGCATCCTCAACTCCTTTCTAAACGGACCGCTCCAAACCGGCTGGCGTCAGTGAACCGCGACTAGGTAACTGACTCTCCCTGGCGCATTCTCCAGGGCTTTTCAGATCTCCTGTAAACTGTTTACTTGCGAGTCAAATTTAACTTCTTTTTGGCAATTCAAATCAAGACTTTTTTAAAAAGATGCATCGTCTGTTTTATCACCTTGAGACCAGCTCCAACATGGCATCACACAGTGCTTTCCCGAGTTCAGTGCTTTGTGGCCCTTGCATTGAACCAGGGAATCCCCACCACTGAGCTCCACCTCAGCCCTTCGTATCAGGACAGGTCTCACTGTGCTGCCCACGCTGACCTGGAGTCCTCAGCTCGTGCGACTCTCCTGCCTCGGCCTCCCAAGCAGCCAGGCCTCGAGGCACACGTCGCCGTGCCCATCCCTGACTGGTGAGCTTCCACTCGCCGCCCTACTAGGAGCTTTGAGCCTCCACCTGGTAGCCACGCTCCGGCTCACTCCCCTTGATAAATTCGGTAACACCAGGAGATTCCACGAGGAGCCCGCTGGCAGCACTGTCTCAGAGGTTTTGTTTCGTGTTTGTAATAAGCTTAGCGCTGGAAATCCAAACTTCAAGAACACTCTTGTATTTGGAAGTGATCAAATTCTCCAGTTCACTATTAACACCCTCAACAACTAAAAAACTGTGCTATTTCCACTGTGAAATATGCAAAACACACTGAAATTTATTCTTGTACAAAAAAGTAAAAAAAGCATCAAGTTCACAGTCTTATGAAATTAAGTCCTAATAATATCTTAATCATCTAAATTAGCAACTCCCTCACTCAAGAAATGGCTGGCAAAGGTATGAGTCCCCTTTCAGGTTTCAGACCGAAGCCAGATCTGCACGTCTTTTCTTCATGAATTACAGGATTTTTGTAATCTCAGAAGGGCCTTCCCCTAAATTAAGCATGTTACCTTCTCCTATAACTTACCAACTGGATTTTGTCTTGGTATAAGAAATGGCTGCCTGTTTCTTTTGAATATTCAATATATCCATAAATTCCAAACTCTAAAGCACATTGATCAAAAGCTCATGGGTGGCAATTCATTATTTTATAAGCTAGTTGTATTTCTCACCCCTGTTTTTCTGTACTGGGGATTGAACCCAGGGCCTTCATGCTGAGATACATCCCAAGTCTCCTTTTTTTTTTTTTTGAGACAGGGTCTTGCTTTGTATTCAGGCTGGCCCTGAGCTCACCATGTAGCCCAGGCAAGCCGCCGCGAACTCAGCAATCCTCCTGCCTCTGCCTCCCAAGTGCTGGGATGACAGGCGTGAGCCACCATGCCCGGCATTGTGGTATGTGGTGTTGATTGTTGGTGGGCGTGAGTCACCACGCCCAGCATTGTATGTGGTTACTGGGATCGAACTCAGGACCTTGCACTTGCGAGGCAGGCGCCGGAACCACTGAGCTAACCCTCCGGCCCCCTTATTTTCTTTTTTCAATAAGGGTCTCACTAACTTGTGATCATCCTGTTTCAGCCTCCCAGAGTGCTGGGAAGACAGGACTACATCACTATACTCAGCAGCCATAATACTATTTTACAGTAACTTTTAAGTAGATGTATGGTACAATGTTAAAAATAAATACATAAACTAGTAACAGTGACTTATACCAAGTATTTTGTCAGTGTCCATATGTTTACATGTGCTATTATTTTACACAACTGGCAGCACAGTAGGTCTGTCTTGCACCACCACCACGCCGAGCCGCACGCTGTGTGTGTGACGGAGAGAGTGTCACTAGGCAAAGGGAGCTTTTCGGGTCCATTATAACCCTGAAGGACCACAGCTGCCCACAGTGTGCCCTTGACCATGCTGTCACATATTATGTCACCTTAATTTCCCCATCATAGCTGTAAGATAGGCTCTTGCTTTAAATGACATAATATAAAGTAAGAAAAAAAAAACATGGAAGAGACAATGACCATTAACATTTTAGCGTTACTTTCCCCGTTTTTTCATTTCACATATATAACATCATTTAAAAAATAAAAATGGGGGGCTGGAGATTTAGCTCAAATAAATACTATTTGGCAATGTCTATTTCTTGCAGAAGAATATATGTACAAATGCTATCTTGTATTGCGAAATACAGTACTGAAATGTCTTTAAAGTTTGTTTTGTGGTGCCAGGGATAGAACTTAGAGCCTTACGCATGCGGAGCAAGTACTTGTCACTGAGCTACTGCTCCAGTTTGAATTGTTTTAATCAAGATAAAATTACCTAGCTGGGTGTGGTGGCTCAGACCTGCCACCCAGTACCCCAGAGGCAGAGGCAGGAGGATTGCGGAGAGTTCGAGACCAGCCTGGCTACACAGTGAGTTCAAGGCCCCACAAACTACAAAACAAGATCTTGTCTCAAAACAAATGCAAAAAATAAAAAACAAAATTACAAGATAACATTCCCCCTACTTGCCCCTCCCACAATGTTCTAGCTTCTTTACCGTCTTTTGTAATTACTCCCCTCCCGCCAATGTTCCTATTCAACACTGAGATTTTAATGAACTTGTTAGTGAAGTTCCAATTACATCTTTGCAGTTCTATGTCTCTAAACTATCAGGAAGTGAAGTCTTCAATTCCCCTATAGCGAGGTCACAGTCACAAGTCTAGACCGAGGAGGCCACACAGAGCGATGCGATCTCACAGCGATCAGTGCCATCACCTTCCGAAGTGACAACAACTCCCAACACCCACATTTGTTTCATTCAGACACCATCTGTAGACTTCAGCTCACCACACACCAGCTTTCTCACCTCCCCTCTGGCCCTCCTCCTTCCCGACAGCTACCTCTGTAACTTTAACGTGGTTATGTATTTGTTTTCAGTCCAGGGTAGACAGTATAATTTAGTATTTTGTGGGATAACACCAGCACTTTACTTTTCTGTGTACAACTAACTCTCCCTCTCCTTTCTGCTCTCTCTTCCCTAATGGGAATCCACAGGCCCGGGGTCACACAGCGTAGCAGCTGCAGCTCGTGAGAACCCACAGCGGGCGACAGGAGGACAGCGAAGCTCCGGAGGCATTGACCGCCACTCCCTTGCCCGCGTGACCACCGCCCGCGCTCTGCTTCCCATCAGAGCAGCGCTGACATCAGATTCCCCCGGAGGGGATTCCTCCCGCCACTCCCCACAACACAGAGGATGTAGGACTTGCACATCTTACAAGAATCTACACTTGATCTTAGCCAAAAGGCTGAGAAGCGATTTTACAAGAATCTAATACCTGTGACCTGAGGGATCTGAGGCAGTGATGCTAGCACTCGGGAAGAGCTGCAAATGCGAGTTAACATTAGCAGAAAGGTTTGACAACACAAAGACCATTATAAATCGACTCCTTGTAGATTCATATCAAAACCCCATTCATAGTTCAGCATGGTGGCACATGCCTGTAATCCCAGCACTTGGGAGGCTGAAGCAGGAGGACCACTGTGAGTTTGAGTCACCTGAAGTACATAATAAGTATAGGGAGCCTGAACTACATGGTAAGATCATGTCCCAGAAACAAACTCTGTTCATGCCTGACAAGGGACCAAAAAAAAAAAAAAAAAAAAAAAACCCCAAAAATGAAACAATGTCTACCAATGGACAAGGCACAAATGCTTGTTTTGTGATTCATTTTTCAGAAGGATGTGCATGAGGATATATATTAACTTTTTGTTTCTTACAAATGAGAAAAATGTTTATTGGAGAAACAATTTAACAGACGTACAGCAGAATTTTACAGTTTAGCAGACCATTGGAGTCAACTGCAATTTCAATCATTAACACAATACACAAGGGGCTTAGAGCTTGTGACATGCCACTATAAATCTAAGCATCAAAAACGACAAATTCTCCTTGGCCAGGTGTCAGGGCTGATGCCCATAATCCTAGCACACAGGAGGCTGAGGCAGAAGAATCACCATAAATTTGGGGCCAGCCTGAACTACATAATGAGATCTTAACTCAAAAAAAAACCACACAACTACAAAATTCCAGTATTTTGAGCAGCAGCTCCCCCAGCGATGTCCTGCGGCTCAGCAGCTCCGCGTCAGCAAAACTTATGTCATCACAGACAATCTACATTCCTGAAGAAAACCAGTGAGACGGACCGTCGACCTCCCCATCTTCCTCCACTCGGCAGGTGAGACACCCTGGACACCCACCATCTGTTCTGAAGCCCCCACAGCCCATAACCCCACGTGCCGCACTGTGTCCGGGCTGTCCCCATTCACTGTCTCCACACCACATCCCTCAGCTAAAGCTCGACGCCCCACCGCTGGCAGAAGCGAGGCTCACTGCACGGCCATTCCCACTCCTCTGGACGAAGCCTGGGGCTGACCGTGGACTGCAGCAGCTTGGCCCCCGATCGCCCTCGGCAGCCCTCCTCTGCCTGACAAGGTAAACGTTTTGCAGGTTTATGTATTTGCCTGAATCTGCTATCAACAAAACTTGCACCTCAAACAGGTAAATTCTCTTGACCTTCTTTGACCCTAAATTCCTTTAAGGTATGAGCCAAAAATCCAATATGGTGGAATCTATTTCATAATATTTATCCAGTGAGCATTATTAAACATATCTTCAAGACTGCTTGGAATCTGAGTTGCATTTAGTGCCATATTCACATTTTTAATAGATTCTTCAAAATTCTCTTCTGAAGTTCCATTCTTATTCTGCAAAATTCCTTGTCTAGTCCAATCTCTGAAGTCCTCTTTTTCTTTATAGGTTTTAAGAATTCTGCCAGGCATGACGGCTCACGCCTGTAATCCCAGCACTCGGGAGGCAGAGACAGGAGGATTGCTGAGTTCGAGGCTTGCCTGGGCTACAGAGTGAGCTCAGAGCCAGCCTGAACTACAAAGTGAGACCCTGTCTCCAAAAAAAAAAAAAAAGAATTCTGCCGGGCATGGTGACTCACGCCTGTAATCCCAGCACTCAGGAGGCAGAGACAGGAGGATTTCTGAGTTTGAGGCTTGCCTGGGCTACAGAGTGAGCTCAGAGCCAGCCTGAACTACAAAGCGAGACCCTGTCTCAAAAAAAAAAAAAAAAAAGAATTCACCCATTTCACTATACCATTGTGCTAAATATTTATTATCACAATCCACAAACTCTGCCTATAATCCTTTGTTTCCACATGATAAAATCTAAGACTGGAAATGTTGGCTGGAGATTTAGCTCAGTGGTTCCAGCGCCTGCCTAGCAAGCACAAGGTCCCTGGTTTGATCCTCAGTAACCACATACAACAATACCGGGTGTGGTGACTCACACCCACCAGCAATCAGTAACACACCACAGTGCTGGGCGTGGTGGCTCACACCTGTCATCCCAGTACTCGGGAGGCAGAGGCAGGAGGATTGCTGAGTTCCAGGCTTGCCTGGGCTACATAGTGAGCTCAGGGCCAGCCTGAACTACAAAGTAAGACACCATCTGAAAAAAAAAAAAAATTTACAGTCAGGCAAAAGAGCACTTCACTGTGGCTGGTGAAGCATTTGTTGAAGGTAGGCTTCAAAACAAAGAAATGACTCCACCCACACTTCCCTGGGATGAGCAGAGGTGATTAATATTCAAGTAGGCATCAATCACTGTGGGAGGCACAAGAACCTCCCGAACTAGAGCTCCGTGTCTGATCTCCGGTACAAGAACTCGATAAACCCTTGTCTGTCCCACGCACACCTACATGACTCAGCTCCATCTGACCCCCACTGAATCAGTATCACCTGAGCGACTGTACTCAGCAGCTCCTTGGTTGGCCATAGCTTTGTTCCACTCATACCCACATTGTGACAGTGCACTGGGTCAGAATTCCCCACGCAGCGACGCTGTGGTCCTGTTGGTTGATCAGTCTTGCTCTCCCGTCTGCCTGCCTCACCCTGTAGCTCTACTGTATAAAACTCCTTTGTTAAGCAGGGTCCATGGGCAAACCCACTTTCTGGGTCCCTCCTCTTAGAAGTCATCTTTCTTTCAATAAATACATCCTAAGTTTAATCTCTGTTGCTCCTAGAACTCATTCTTTAGAGAACACACTCTCGGTGTCAGACGTCTAACAGGTCGTCTGGAGGCTCCTGTCACCCTGACTCAGGGAGCCCCATCTCAGTAAACAGCTCGGCCTGTGTTCCACGCGCATGGCGCTGCCGCACACTTCCGGCATTCACTTGGCCCAAACTTGCTCTGCAAAGCCTGTTTCTTTTCCTGTCTTTAGTCAAACTTTACTGCCTTTTGCGCTCGATTTAAATAATTTGCCAGGTTCAGAAAGAACCTAGAAGCCGCCCCCAGAGACTCCAGCACCCCCGAAACCCAGTACACATTGGGTCTGGCCCACCAGCGCAGCTGGGGTCCCGCGGGCACTTTCCTCTCCTCTCTCGCCGGGAGGAGGCTCGCAGGCTCAGCTCAGCGTCGCCTCCCCGGGCGGAGCCCCGAGACCAGGCCCCCCTGCGACTTGGCTCAGCTTTCTCCTTCTTTCGCAGAAACAGCCGTTGGCACCATCACGGCAGCCTTCCCGAGGAGCTGCCTACCTCAGTTTACTCATCTTGAGCTCGAGGTCCCGTCTGCACCTCCCCAGACGGCCACCCCTCCGCAGGGTGCTGTCGAGCCAGGGCTGCCGTCCGCCCCATCCCGAGACTGGCCGCGGGCTGTCTGTCCTTCCCGTGACGGGCGGCTGGGAAGCCCAGTGGCTTCCACCGTGTTTGCTTCCTTCCTTGCTTTCTCTAACAAAATGCAGATAGTGTAGAAATGTGCCTGATGGCTACAGCAGAGCAAAAAATAGCCAGTAAAGCTTAAGTCAAGGGACTGAGTCTTTTATTTTTTTCTTTTGAGACAGGGTCTCGCTTTGTAGTTCAGGCTGGCCCTGAGTTCACTATGGAGCCCAGACAAGCCTGGAACTCAGCAATCCTGTCTCTGCCTCCCGAGAGCTGGGATGACAGGCGTGAGCTACCACGCCTGGCACTGTGGTGTGTGGTAGTGATTGTTGGTGGGCATGAGTCTCCACGCCCAGTATTGTATGTGGCTACCAGGGATCGAACTCAGGACCTTGCGCTTGCGAGGCAGGCGCTGGAACCACTGAGCTAAATCTCCGGCCCCCCACTGACAATTTTTAAAAAACATAACCTACAGGTCTTTAGATTTTTTTTTTGCAATTTGTAACACAATAGAAAATACATTATAGTACAGTATTTACATGGAGTTGCATTTGAGAGATAAAGTGGAAGCACTTACCTTTAGAAGTGTTGAGTAACCTGTCAGTTACACATATTGATGGATTAGCCAACTCATTCTAATTTCCTTTACTATCTACTAAATAAAACCCAGCAAGACCCCTGCTCCAGAGGTCTCTTCACTGACGCCCACCCTACACTGCCAAGGACGGGGACCCACGGAAGAGCACCACAGAGCAGGCCTGCGCGCGCGGGGAGACAGCCCCACTCTACCAAGCAGCATGCGAGTGCCCAGAAAAACAGCCCCGAGTGCTGAAATGCAAGGGAGGCCTCACACTCTTGGCACGAGCTCTGCCCCTGAGCCACATCTGGGGCCCCTGGGACAATTCGGTAAGGGCTGCTGGATGGCTAAAATTTAATGCGACCTCAAAATTGGTTTTATGAACACTCCAAGCAACTATCCAGAGAGGTGAACACTGACATAGAGCTATAAACATGGCACGTACTCAGCTCAGTGGGAGTCATGCTAGAGCTGGGAACTTTCGGTCCCCAGGAGCCATTTGTCTCACTGCAACATCACTTATTCTTTCAGTCTCTCAATATTGCATCTCTTCACCTGCTGAATACTGCATGATACACTTAAAGTCACTGTTAAAGGGGCTACACGAGTTATAAAACAAGTTAGAAATCTAACAGGAGGGCCGGGGATGTAGCTCAGTGGTACAGTGTCTGCCTGGTAAGCACAAGGTTCTGAGTTCGAACCCCAGTACAAGACAAAAGCAGATATCTAACAGGACTATCAAGAAAATCAACGTAAAAGTCACCTTGTTCAATATTAACATCAATTTAACTTTGTTCTTAAAAGTATTTTTTAAACTTGTGTATCTGATTTCACTTAATATTGTTTTTTTTACAAATGACTCGTTTGTCCCTCTGTATGGCAGAGTAGAACTCCACTGAGTAAATACATTATTAATCCACTCATCCTTCGATGGATATATAGGCTACTTCCAGGATTTCATTACTATGAATTGTGCTGCTATAGCCATAGACATAACCACTGTAATACGAAGTTTTTAACTCTTAGGAGAGTAGCTGGGTTGAATCGATTTCTCGTTTTCATATTCTGATGAATTTCCAGGGGGTGTTCCAGCTCCCACTCCCACCAGCACTGTAGGAAAATCCCCTGTCCTCACGTCTTACCAGCATTTATTATTACTTCACTTCTTGATGATGGCCAGTCTCTGAGTTAAGATAGAATTTCACTGTTAATTTGCATTTCTCTAGTGGCCATGATACTGAATATTTATTCCTGTACTCATTGGTCATGTGAGAGGGGACTATTCAGTTCACTTTCCCTTTTTTTTTTGAGACAGGGTCTCGCTTTATAGTCTAGGCTGGCCCTGAGCTCACTATGTAGTCCAGGCAAGCCTCAAACCCAGCAATCCTCCTGTCTCTGCCTCCTGAGTGCTGGGATGACAGGCGTGAGCCACCACAGCCTGCACTGTGGTATGTGGTGCTGATTGCTGGTTGATTGCTGATGGGCGTGGGTCTCCACGCCCAGCATTGTATGTGGTTACTGGGAATGAACTCAGGACCTTGCGCTTGCGAGGCAGACGCCAGAACCACTGAGCTAAATCTCTGGCCCTTGTCTGGGTCTTTTCATGGCGGGGGCGCAATAACGTTTTTGAGTTCTGTATTCCAGACAGGAGTCTTCTGCCTGAGGAACAGCAGGCAAAATTTCCTATTCTGCAGGCTCTTCTTCACCTGGCTGGATCTTCTGCTGTGAAAGCTTTTTAATCTGATATGGTCCCACTTGCTGACTCTTGGTTCAGAAAGGCCTTGCCTATGCCCACAACTTCGAGTTTTACCTATTTTATCTTCCAGCAGATTAAGATTCAGATCTTTGATTCATTTTGATTTTAGTTTAGTATGTGATGAGACAAACTGACAGATTCAGTCTTTGGCGCATGACGAGCCAGTTTCCCGGCACCGTTCGTTAGAGAGGCTACCTTTCCTTCCGTATCCTCTCCGGCGCCTCTGTCAACGCGTGAACAGCTGAATGCGCCTGGGGTTGCTTCCTGACCCTCTTTCTGCTCCGCGGATGCACACATCGGGTTTTCTGCCAGCCCCGTGCTCTTTTCATCACTGTAGCTTTGTCGTGTACCTTCAAATCCAGAACCGTGACCCGCCCCACTTGCCCTCATTACCCAGGACTGCTTCTCCTGTTCTTGATCTCTCCGGGTTCTCTTCATGACAAATTCTGAACCGAGACAGGCTTTCCCTCCATCCACCATGCTTTTATAGGCTGTAGGCGCCTCCTCCACCCTTCTTTAGCCCAGTCGGCTGCACGGGGTGGGGACTTTTCTCCTGCCGGTGCGTGCCCACAGCACAAGTCCCTTCTCCAGAAGCCGCTCTTTTGTTTCCAGAAAAATTTTATACAGGATCATAAAAAGCTAACTCTATGCTCCAACTTGGTTCTTTTCCTGAACTGCCTTTTCACAGTAAATCACACTTAATTCAGATCTTAAAAGCTGGTGTGTACCACATGCCCTCTCTGCGTCGTAGACAAGTGCTGCACAAATACTGAAACCAAGAACCTACAACTCATTCTTTTTTTTTTTTTTGCTTTTTGAGACAGGGTCTCGCTTTGTAGTTCAGGCTGGCCCTGAGCTCACTATGGAGCCCAGGCAAGCCGCCGCGAACTCAGCAATCCTCCTGTCTCTGCCTCCCGAGTGCTGGGATTACAGGCGTGAGCCACCACGCCCGGCATTGTGGTATGCAGTGTTGATTGTTGGTGGGCGTGAGTCTCCACGCCCAGCATCGTATGTGGTTACCGGGGATCGAACTCAGGACCTTGCGCTTGCGAGGCAGGCACTGGAACCACTGAGCTAACCCTCCGGCCCAACTCATTCATTTTTGCATATTTATTCATCGGCATTTGAAGTAAATTTTATATAAAACATCTAGATAATAAATTATTCCTAAACATCTTAAAATCAAAAAATTTTTCCATAGCAATGAAGTTGTAAGATTTTTATAACAAGCTATTTGAGCTGTTAAAACATAATACAGTATTCAGCATTAATGTGAACTTAATTTGCGAGCTATCCTAGTAAACTAAGCATTAACTAATGACACTATAAAACAAATTTTATTATTTTAATAAGAGAAAGGAAAAGTAGACATGTAAGGAATATAACTTCTCTTCTTTACTTGTCTAGCTCTGGGCATTACCATGTGGTCAGATAAACTGATGGTCCAGTTCCTTAAAAACTCCCAACTATCAAGTCATCCAATATGAACAGGTTAAGATGAATAGTCCTACAATAATAAAATTATGATTTTAAACTTTCCAGGAAAAGAAATTCTAGACCTAGATAGTTTCCATAATAAACAAAACCGAAGAATGCTTAGTGCCTAAATTATATTTTTTCAAATAGCATTTCAAATTTAAAAATGTTTGTCTTCTATTTGAGGATAAGAAAACATAATTATCACAATCACAATTGTGAAAACATTCATTCTGTTCAAAGATCATATTTACCTAATAATATATAATTTCAAATATCCAATGCTAGTTATCTAAAGTGAGGTTTAACGAGTGACCATCTTTCATTTAACCTGAAAAGATATTAGGCTTCAAAAAAGGGAAAACATTTGTCTAAAATACCACGACAGCCAGTGGGCCGCCGTCTCCCCTGACAGCCTCCGCTCTAAGAAACCGGGTCCACCGGGGACCTGGCGCAGCCCCAGCCCTCGGGCTCCCAGGGGCCGCTGCACACGCTGCTCTTGCGCCAGGTGGCCTGTTAGCTGGTCCTACTGCCTACCCGGCCACTCTCAATCCTTATCAAAGGCCAGACATTTCTGCTTTTTCTTTCCTATTCCTACCCAACCCTTAGAGCTAGTCACTGATTGTCTAAAATGGATCATCTACTCGTACTGTTTATGTACCTGAGTACTTTTTGGTAAGTGGACACTAAAGAAATGCACCTCAGAAGCAAGGATCTGCCTGGCACAGTCATCAAAATCTACACAACCCAGTATCCAGATGGATGCAGGACATTCCCACAATCCGAATCCAAACGCAAGCCAGGTGTGGTGGCACATGCCTGTAGTTCCAGCACTCAGGAGGCTGAGACAGGAGGATCACCATGAGTAGCCCAATGCCAGCCTGGGCTACATAGTGAGTCCAAGGCCAGCCCAAGCCACAGTGTGGCCTTGTCTCAAACATAAACAAATACCAAGAAATCAATGAAACCAAACTTTGGTTCTTTGGAAAGGTCAATGAAATTGATAAACCACTAACAAGACTAACAAAGAAAAACAAACCACAGGCCGGAGGGTTAGCTCAGTGGTTCCCACGCCTGCCTCGCAAGCGCGAGGTCCTGAGCTCGATCCCCAGTCACTACATATAATGCTGGGCGTGGAGACACGCCCACCAACAATCAACACCGCATACCACAATGCCGGACGTGGTGGCTCACGCCTGACATCCCAGCACTCGAGAGGCAGAGACAGGAGGATTGCTGAGTTCACGGCGGCTTGCCTGGGCTCCATAGTGAGCTCAGGGCCAGCCTGAACTACAAAGCAAGACCCTGTCTCCAAAAAGCAAAAAAAAAAACAAAAACAAAAACAAAAAAAAACAACAATTATCAGGAATTAAAAAAGGAGTTACCATAATAGACCACACAGACCTTTAAAAGGGTAAGAGAACACAACAAATAATTCTATGCACATCATTCAACAATTTATGTGATGGGCCAGTTCCTTTAAAACTCCCAAATATCAAGTCATCCAATATGAACAGGTTGATATGAATAGTCCTGCAATAATAGAATTTAATTATGGTTATAAACTTTCTGGAAAAAGAAATTCTAGACCCAGATAGTTTCCATGGTAAATTTTACCAAAAGCTTTTTTTTTTTTTTTTGCTTTTGAGACAGGGTCTCGCTTTGTAGTTCAGGCTGGCTCTGAGCTCACTATGGTGCCCAGGCAAGCCGCCGCAAACTCAGCAATCCTCCTGTCTCTGCCTCCCGAGTGCTGGGATGACAGCGTGAGGCACCACGTCCGGCATTGTGGTATGCGGTGTTGATTGTTGGTGGGCGTGTCTCCACGCCCAGCATTTTATGTGGTTACCGGGGATGGAACTCAGGACCTTGCGCTTGTGAGGCAG
>PVIC010044811.1:0-14848 GCA_004025085.1 Thryonomys swinderianus
CCTGGCATTGTGGTATGCGGTGTTGATTGTTGGTGGGCGTGTCTCCACGCCCAGCATTATATGTGGTTACCGGGGATCGAACTCAGGTCCTTGCACTTGCGAGGCAGGCGCCAGAACCACTGAGCTAACCCTCCAGCCCTACTGCCATTTTTTATTACCATAACATTTTCCCACTTGCTACTTACCCCAACACTCCATTTCCCCCTAAATATTTTCTTCACAATATCTACTATACATTCTAGAGCTCTTTTACATCTTTAGTTTCTCCTACCAGAGAGAAGATATGATATTTACAGATCTGTGACCTATTTATTTCACTTATGAATATGTCCTGAAGGTACATCCATTTGAATATAAATGACTCAAACTTATCATTCTTTTTGGCAGAGTAATACTTCATTTTCACCTAGCTTTTGATCTCATTAATTTTTTTCTTTTTAAGTTTAAAAAAATCAGATTTGTTTTCATTTGCATCTATCAGACGATCAGTGATGAACATTTTTCCATGTGTAAAATAACATTGAGATCCCACCTTACTCCAGAAAGAAGGAAAACTAGGAAGAAATTAGCTAATAACAAATGCTAGTGGACTTGAGCAGAGACAGGAACCCTTCTCCACTGTTGGTGGGAATGTAGACTGGTGTAACCACTGTGGAAATCAGTGTGAATATTCTTCAAAAAGCTAGGATTAGAGTTTTCATTTGATCCAGCTATTCCTCTGCTAAGTATGTTCTGAAAAAAAATTTTCAATTTTGTATGCATTTTCCTTTGACACTAAAGATCCAGTCTTGCTAGATATCTTTGTTCACTAAAAGTAAATTGTTTGCTTTCTCTTTGTGTATGTTTGTATGTGTGTTATGTGTGTGTCTGCCATATTTTCTCTAGAATGGTGATTTCTAGTCCCTTATCTTTTTTCTAACTACTTTCAGCAATATCTTGATCTTCAACTCATATAGTCAATTAACAATTTTCTATTTTATGTGAAAATTCAGTTCTATTTTGAGAGCTCACAATTTTTGTCTAAGAGCAATTCTCGTATTAGTCATCATGAGGAGGTTGAAGTTTCTTTGAGTTATGTCTGCAGATGCTGGGCACAATTCACTAATTTTTCCAGCCAACACTCTGTCTGACTTTAGATTTACTTTTCATGGAGCTTTACCAGTTGGTGTTGTTTTTCTGGGCCTATTTACTTTGTATCCTTCCAGAAATTTTCTACTCTTCTGGTTAACATTTCAAGATCTTCAATTCTGTTAATACTTATGCATGTTTTTAATGTTTTAAAAATAATTATTAAGAGGTTTTTGACAATGGTAGAGGGTACTCATGTGGCTTTAAATCAATGTTTTTAAAAGGAGTTGAACTTGGTTCATATTTTTACTTGCCAAGTGAATATTCTCCTTCAACCAGCCTCACCAAAGTAATAAATGAGTGAATGAATAAATATCATGAGCAATAATGATAATTTCAATGTAATTTGAGAATACAATCTTTTGAACACTTCTTAATGGCTTAAATTACTATGAAGATATTTTATTTCTTGGGCTTCTTGCTGAAAAATCCACTACATACTCCATTATATGATCTGTTCTAAAGTTAATCTTAATTTCCTTAGTCTTCCTTATGAAAGGAATTGGTGAGATATTGGACTACAAGTGAAATGATAAGACTCTCTACTAATATATGACCCTGAGATTGCATCGCTCTATCATCATTTACTTATTTTTTAATTAATTTGCTAAGTCCTCTGAGCTTTTATTTTATCTTGGAGTTAGATCAAACAATGCCTTTCCAACTTAAGTATGTGTCTTCCTCATTTTCACATCCCTGGGACAGAATACCTGACAATCACAACTTAAAGAAGGAATGGTTTATTTTAATGCAGAAGTTAATCCACTCAGCTGGCTCTACTTAAGAATGGCATGGCAGATTGGTACAGCGGAGGAAAGCTGCTTATATCATGGCGACCAGAAAAAGCAGAGACAGAAGGGAGCGCTCGGGAAGTGAAAGGCACCTTTCCAGGTCACACCCCCAGGAATCCACCTTTACTCAGGCTTCGCCTCTTCACTTGACCTTAGCCAAAAGCCCGAGAAGCCAGGCTTCTTCACCTCTTAATATCACATTGGGTTGCTGAAGTCATCAGTAGATGAACCCACTGAATGAGTATAAAGCCTCCATGATTTTTAAAAAATTGATTTTATTGGTATATTTTATACATATTATGATCATAATCAGTATTGAGAATTTGTACCAGTATATGACACATCTTAATTCTCATTTTTCCCCCTTCCCTTGCCCTCCCTACAACTCCTAACTCCCTACATATATAAGCTTTGTTTCCTTTTATTATTATTTTTTTATCTTTATTGGTACATTGTATATACACAACATGATCATACTCAATACTGGGAATTTGTACCAGTATATGACACAATTCTCATTTTTTCCCATTCCCCTACTGCACCCCACAACCCCCATCCCTAATACATAAGCTTTGTTTCCCTTTTTTTATTACTATCACATTTTTTCTTTACACCTCAGTACTCATTCCTCCCCCACACTTCCCTATGAATATTTTCTATTTCACAATATTCCTCATACATTCTAGTACTCATTAACATCTTCAGTTTCTTATAGCAGAGAAACTTTGACCTATTTATTTCACTTATGCGTGTGTCTAAAAGGTGCATCCATTTGAGTATAAATGATTCAAATTTAGCATTCTTTATGGCATAGTAATACTCCATTTTATAATAAAACCACATCTTCTTTATCCAGTCAAGCCTCCAAGATTGAATCAAAATTCTGAAGCCTTATCTTAAACATGTAAGCCTTTCAGAAGACATCCCAGATCTAAATCATGTCTGTATGGGTATAAATTATTTGTATACTCTATTAAAACACAGATTTATTTGTAGGTCTTGAATATAGCTCAGTGATCTAGGTTTCTAGCAAGCAAGTAGGTTATTTTAAAGTGAGCAATTACTGGTAGACAATCAGAGCCAGTGATCCAAATTTCTTATGTCCCCAGTGTTTCTCTTCTGTTTTCATAGCAAGATAATCTCCTGACTTCCAAGTGGCTGGGTAAAGTAAAATTAATGACATGTCTTGGACCATACTTTGATTTAAACTAATATCCTATTACAGTTTTGCTTCCTGTTTTTCTAAAGGACTTTCCTGGATCTTACAGTGTTAATGTGTTATGTGATAAAGAATAGGAAAAATAATCCATCCTATAATATGGTTGTTAGAAGGAGGACCAAGTCATTATGACTCTTTTCTATGAAGTAGCTATGTGAAAACAGAAACTTCATTGCTTCTTGTCTTCTCATCTTTAAGGCCTGTCTAGAAAGGTAATTGTAAAGCCTAGCAGCTTTATCTTGCTAAGTGACAGAGTTTCCTTCCCTTAAAATGTCTATTTTCTCATAAAAGTCCTGGTGTGTAAATTAATATTTGTTCTCCTTTTAAAATATCTTTTATGGGCTGGGAACAGCAACCATAAAGCCAGGACTTTTCCCTATATAACCCCACTAAAAGTCATAATTTTGGTTTTATATATTTATTTCTTGAATTTTTAATTGAGAGTTATGTTGCCCTTTCTGTTTTGTAACAATTGTGCTTTTATCCTTTGGTCCTACCTAGAGTTTTAGTATTATTTTTGCATATAGTAACATTCTGATTGTATTTTTGATTAGATGAATTTAACATTTCAGCTTAGTAAATATTCTCCATTGATACTCCAAGGTACACAAAGAATGACTAATAACTGCCTTCCAAGTTGTGTGTAGCAATGCATAAATAATTTTAAAAGGTATCTCCTAAATCTGCAAGTTATAGGAAAAAGCGAAAGTGTAATGTATGATGATAATTGTTTCTGTCAATTGTGTGTGTGTGTGTGAGAGAGAGATATCAAAAAACAAAGTCCAGTGAGCTATGCATTAGCAGAACTCCTGAAATAACTCTTCCCAAATGGTATATACAGTTTAAAATTGTGAAATAAAGTTTAAAATCTGGCCTCCAGGCTTATAGGCACTTATAGTGTGGTAATAAAAGCTAAATTGAGGTCTCCAAATTCATGAGCAGTCAAAGGAGACAGAATTATAAATGGCACACACAAAAATTATTTTAAATAATAAATAAGAAATAAAAGAATTAGAAAACAGTCATTTTACAGGAGAAGATGAAACTAATAAATACAGCAAAGTTCTTTAGTCCCATCAAATTAAGCTTTTTCAAAACCATCATAAAGGATTTCTCAGTCTCCTATCTTGTAACTACTCACCCAAGAACACAGAAAAGTGGTGTTTAAAAGTCATTCATTTGGATAATTTTGCTTCTTGTGCTTTGCCTTTTATATGATGACCCAAGAAATTATTAATAGTGTCTCTTTTCGTGTCACAATATCATAAGAATGGGTAGTATCCTAATGTTGGCCAGAATAGGAAGATAAATAAGAGAAACTTATCTTTTACTTTTTTTTTTTTTTTTTTTTAGACAGGGTCTCGCTTTTTTGTTCAGGCTGGCCCTCAGCTCACTATGGAGCCCAGGCAAGCCTCAAACTCAGCAATCCTCCTGTCTCTGCCTCCCGAGTGCTGGGATGACAGGCGTGAGCCACCACGCCCGGCACTGTGGTATGTGGTATTGATGGCTGGTGGGCGTGAGTCTCCATGCCCAGCATTGTATGTGGTTTCCGGGAATTGAACTCAGGACCTTGCGCTTGCGAGGCAGGCGCCGGAACCTCTGAGTTAATCCTCTGGCCCATTATTTTTTACTATTAACAGTCATATCAAAGTATGTTTTGTGCTGATTTGGAGCAGGAGTTATTTTCTACAAAGCAAGGCAAAGAAGAAAGTACTGTTGTGTGCTCCAAGAGGGGGCTTTGTTTGGTGAAACATGCTCTTTAGTGAAGGAGATTTGAGTTTGAGTTATCAGCTCACTCTTTTAAACGCTTGGAGCCAATACCTCTGTTGGGAACAAGCAAAATATGACTCTGATGGAGTCAGTACAAAGAGAAGTATCTGAGAAACCTTAATTTTTTCTGATTGAACATCTGTTCTTGTCTTAGAATCCAAAGAGCTAATATCACAGGAAGTGAGAGCTATTTCCTAGACTGCTGTTTTGCCCAATACCACATCCTGAGGTGCTGGGAAGACAACGAACAGCTGGGAAGGCACCAACGGTGGCTGTTAGGAGTCTCACTCCAAGATTCTTAAGATTCAAAGTTGAATGAAGACTTGAATTTCCAAAGGTGTCTTTAGAAAAAAACCCACAGAATTAAAAAAAAAACTTTATAAGGAATATCAAGTAAAATTACTTTGTAATAGAAGGGAAAGTATAATTATTTAATTTTTAATTTCATAAATATTTATCAAATTCAATTCAAATAAATCTTTTGCTGGATTATTTGCAGTATTTTGCTTCTCAGAGTTAAAACTTGGCAGGCAGAAGATTAGCTTCAGCCCTTCTAGCAATAGCCAAAATCTGAGAGTATTCAAATGCATCATGTAAAATGGGTTGGTATTTGCATAAAATCTACACATATTTTCCTAAATACTTTAAATCTTCTCTAGGTTATAATATCTAACAATATAAATATTCTATAAATGGTTGTTGTGCTTATGGATCTTTTATTTGTGTTGCTTTTATTGTAGTATTTTTTTCCAAATATTTTAGATACACAGATATGTGAATCCACAGATGTAGAATGTCTGGATACAAAAAGCTATCTGTATTAGTTCTCATTGTCTTAGTTTACAAGAACAGTTGTTTTTTCCTCACATTTTATACATATATTCAAAATCTCTTTTTAATAAATCTTATTTTATTTTATCCCATTTCTTCCTTGAGCCCCCTGTGCTCCCTATGTGCAAAAGCTTTGTTTCATTTTATCCTTCTGTTTTCACTTTTCTTTTGGTCCCTTCTTTCTTTTCTCCCCCCTTCTCCCTTGGTCTCCTTCCCGTTCACACACTTTCTTCCCATTTCCCAGCATCAAGTATACATCATTATGGTATGATGCTTTTAATTCTTTTGTTAAGATATCAAAAAGGGGTATACCTGGGTCAAATGGAACCCCCTACGTTTAGCTTTTTGAGAAATTTTCACACTGATTTCTTTTTTTGTTTAAATTGAATTCTTTATTGGTACAATTTATATACATTTCACAATCACACATAACATTGGGGAATTTGTACCAGTATATAACACAAGTTAATTCTCATTTTTACCCATATCCCTGCCCACCCACACCTCCCCACCCCCTATGTACATGCTCTTTTATTTTCTTGCAGAATCATATTTATTCCTTCCCCTCGTTACATTCCCACACCAAATTTCCTTTGGAAATTCCCCATTCTACAAAAACTGTCATGCTTTCTAGAGCTCATTTGCATCAATAGGTGCTCATATCAAAGAGAAGATCCGGTATTTGCCTATCTGTGATAGTTTATTTCACTTATTAGTGCCACACTGATTTCTATAACAGTTGTACCAGTCTACCCTTCCACCAACTGTAGAGAAGGGTTCCTTTTTCTTCACATCCTCTCTTGTATTTGTTATCCGTTGATTTCATTTTTTTTTTTTTTTTTTTTGCTTTTTGGAGTCAGGGTCTCGCTTTGTAGTTCAGGCTGGCCCTGAGCTCACTATGGTGCCCAGGCAAGCCACCACGAACTCAGCAATCCTCCTGTCTCTGCCTCCCGAGTGCTGGGATTACAGGCGTGCGCCACCACGCCCAGCATTTCAGTTGATTTCTTGATAGCAGCCATTCTTTCAGAAGAGACAAAGAATCTCAGTGTTTTAATTTGCATTTCATGAACAACCAGTGATGTTGAACATTTTTTGTGTATTTATTTGCTGTTGTACTTCTTCATCTGACAAGAGTCTTTTTCATTTCAATGCCCATTTTTGGACTGGTTATTTAAATTTGGGGCTCTGATTTTTTTGAGGTCTTTAATGTATTCAAAATGTTAAAGTCATCTCTATGACACTTTAATTTTGGTTATTATTCTTACAAGTTTCTTTCCCTTTTATCTTTACATGTTCAAACATTTTTTCCTCCTTTGAATAATCTTGGACATTACCACTGATTAAGTTTTCTTTCAGTCATTTTGCTAAACTTTCTAGCTCAAAATCCTACAATGATTTGTTTGATATAAACTATTTGTTTTTCTAGATCAGTAAAAGTCTCCTACTCTTCCTGTAATGTTTCCAGACAATTCACACATTTGTGCTCCTGTAACATGGTACCTTTCTCTTTGTGTTTATTTATTTATTTAATTGAATTCTTTATTGATACAATTTATATACATCTCACAATCACACATAACATTGGGCAATTTGTACCAATATATGACACAAGTTAATTCTCATTTTTACTTTTATCCCTCCCCACCCACACCTCCCCATCTCATATATACATGCTCTTTTATTTTCTTTCAGAATCATATTTATTCCTTCCCCTCATTACATTCCCACACCCAAATTTCCTTTTTTGTGTTTATTTTTGATATGCTGGAAATCAAACCTAGGTCCTAGCCTAGGCTATTCAAGTGCTATAAGCCTGAGCTACACAGCCTCAGCCTTCACTCTTTCACAGCCTCCTTTGCCTCATATATTTGAATTGTGGGTCACTTTTCAAAACTGGAGTGTCATCAGTCATATGGCAATGATCACTTGTGTCATTTTCATATTTAGTGCACTCATGCTTATGCAAATGCCCCACAGAAATGGGAAACATATTCTTCTCTTTTATCATTTTGATTGTTAAGCTACTTGAGGGTTAAAAGCAATTTTACATGTGTTTGTAAACCTCATCATCTCAGCAGAGGTCTTGGAGCACTGGCAAGATAGCCTGAAAGTTAATGTTGACTGCATGAATATGCTTTAATCCTTGAAGTGCACTTTTTCAATTGCATGCTATGATTGTATCCATCATGTTTGGGAAATAGTGCTCAAATTCATTTGCAAGCTGAGATAGGTGATCACAGCTCAGCTGGGAGAAAGAAGATCCTGGTTCAGTATTTATAAAATCTTTGTTGATGTTTAAAACATGACAAAATCCTGATATTTACTCATCTCCTATAATTCCAGTTTGACTTTGAATGTAGCCACTTTACCTGGTGACTTGAACATAGTACTCATTCTCCGTGTAATGACAAACTGAGTTTATTAAATGTGTTGAATATATTACCCAAATATGCAAATTTTACAACCTATTTTGTGTCAGTGAAATGTGCTTCCAGTAATGACTTTTTACAAAAAAGAGAAATCTTTGGAATAGCTTTTGTAACTCAAAAACTCTGGGTAGTTGTCTCCCTTTACAAAACCATTTAATTTTTGGGTGTAAGAGAAGATGTCCATCTTTTCTATGTCTATGCCCTCACAAAGCTTCAAGAACAGATGTCAGGTAAGGGTGTGTATTTTAATGTTGTTGACCATTTTAGTCACATCATGCAAAGCATTACTAAATCCAGGTGATATTCTTCATCCAGCTAGAAATTCTTTATGGATGGCATGGTGCATAGACTCATATTTGGAAGTGACTTCTTTGACCCAAAATGAAACCAGAAAGCCATCTAGTCATGGATGTGGCTGTTCATTTACCAACACAAAATGAGCATTTTGATATCTAATCATTCAGAGATTTGTATGGTTCTGCAGCTGAGTTGTTAGTAGGAATGATAGCATGTTTTTCTATGCATCCTCTTAAAAAATATATCATCCAAAACCAACATTGTTGCCTTATGATCAGACATGTCAACCTGGATTGTATACCATGGTGACTGACTAATCTTTTCTAACACTTGGGTCTCAATAATCTCTTTGATTTCATTAATTAATTTAGTTATGATGTTAGCCAAAACAGGAACATTTGCCACTGTAACAGTTTCTCAAAGTTTATGACTAATATCATTAGTAGCAGGTAGATTCAACACATCAACAGTAGAAAAGACTTCTTAACTTTATCAATATCATTAACTACTAAGACTGATACTCTCGTCCAAACTGCACTCTTTGTATTTTCTTTGAGATAAAGCTTTCTTTATATTAATAGTCTTAGTTTCTTTCAATGTCTCATCATTGGGTCTTTTTCCTTTCTCAGAAAAGCTCTCCAGTGGTGTTTGTTTTGTTTGGGCTCAGTTTGTAGGTTTACCAAAACTGACTGAAACAGGTGTGGAAAAGAAGTGCAGATGGAAGTGCTAAATAAATTAATGGGCAAGCCACATGATAATTATAATAAGTGTCAGATTTTGTTTTAAAGCCTACCACCACATCCATTTACAAAACTGAAATATATCAACTCTCTTGCCACTATAAAATCTTTACCAGATGCAGCTTCTCACTTGCCACCCATTGAGAGAGTTTCTTTATGAGTCTGCAAGCAGTTGGTTTATTATGGTCTCTGGGCAGTCAAACTCTCTGCTAATTATTTTATATTTGCACCTGCATCCTAGTGCTAGCATCACCACCTCAGCTCCACGTCTGATTATCATCTCATAAAAAGCATAAAACCTAGATCCTTCACATTCTGTTCACAGATGGTTCTATATTCTTGTGATAATCTAATGTCATCATTGATATGACAGGAGGTGGAGCTCAAGCAGTAAGGAGAATGAATAGGGTGAAGGTGTAAATATAGACAAAGGTTTGCTCATTAGCTTACCACTTCTTGCTGTGTAGCCCAGTTCCTAACAGGCTACAGGTCAATATAGGTGTGTAGTGTAGTGTAGTGTAGTGTAGTGTAGTGTAGTGTAGTGTAGTGTAGTGTAGTGTAGTGCAATGCAATGATCACAGTCCTGGAGCCACATTTGGATGAGCATCCCCTGAAGATCCATGGGGTAAAGCTTAACCAAAGATCAACAGTGGGTGCTTAGTACCTGGAATCAAACTCATGACCTTCGACTTGCAAGGCAGGTGTGCCACCAGTGAGCTAAATCCCTGGCCTATAGTGGATGGTCTTTGAGGAACACTTCACAAGACACAAATATCCTTTGAGTCTATACTCATTCTAAGATTCTGTTCACACACAAGTTTATTGAATTGTCATCAACATTCTAATCTTCTTTCTGTGGTACCTAAATATAATTAGAATAGATTCATCTCTAGCATTTATACAAATGAAGTTAGCTATCCATTGTGTATCATAATTTTTGTTGGGTAGGAATGTTATCCTTCACTGTCATCTCTCAAAGACACTACCACTGGCTAGTACCAGCAAGAGACCACAAGCACAAAGGGATGAGGAGAGGCCATCATATCTTTGGTCAGGTGTCCATGCTGTAGGAGTTAGTCCCTTCTACCTATCACATCTATTAATCATTTTTATGATACAGCATTGGTTATTAACTATTTGCTTCTGTCTTTTTTTTTTTTTTTTTTTGAGACAGTGTCTTGCTTTGTAGTTCAGGCTGGCCCTGAGCTCAGGCAAGCCTCAAACCCAGCAATCCTCCTGCCTTTGCCTCCCTAGTGCTGGGATTACAGGCATGAGTAACCACACCCAGAACTGTGGTATGTGGTACTGATTTCCATTGGTGTGAGTCACCATGCCAGGTATTGTCTGTGGTTACCACGGATCGAACCAGGCACTTTGCGCTTGCCAGGCAGGCGCTGGAACTACTGAGCTAAATCTCCAGTCCATTCCTTCTGTCTTGTAAATATTACTTCCTCTGAATAATAGAATGACATTGTACATGTTCATACTGGTAAATTAGAATTTTGGGTAACATTCAGTTTTTAATAGGCATTTTATTTTAGATGATTTTATTTTATTTTAGATTATTTTATTAGTCTTTTATTCCCTGTCTGGCAGTGAAATCTTTCAAAAGATAATCAAAAAATTTTGAACACCTTTGGTTTTTTTAAGGGCACGAATAAATGAATAACTTTCAGTGGAAAAGGTCTATGGCATTAATGGTAAGAAATCCAAGATTGGATCGTCTCTGTGTCAGAGTCATGCTAAATCCTGTGTGTGTTGCCTCCAGAATTTAGAGGTCTACCAAAGCCCCTAAAATTTGAGTGTAAGTGCAACAATTTCAGCTATTTTTATTGAAGTTCATATAACTGGAAATTCACCATTTAACCATATTAAAAGGTACAATTCAGGGGTATCTAGTGCATTCACGTGTCTTTCATCCATCTCCAAGATCTCCACTTTGAGAACGTCTTCATCACTTCAAAATCAAACCATGTGCCAATTAAGCCATCAGTCTTCCTTTCCCTCTAGTTCCTGACAGCCACTGACCTGCTTTAAGTTTTAAGAATTTGTACCTGTACATGTTATATGTTGTCATTTTTCCCACCTCCCTGCCCTCTCCACAACCTCCTAACTTCCTATTACATAAGCTTCGTTTCTGTTTCTTTTTTTGTTATTGCCTTCAAATTTTACCCACAGAACACTCTGTGGAAAACCATTACAACAGAAAGATGCTCTGCATCTCCCAGATGTCCTGCTTCTCAGATTTCATGTTATGACCGAATGCGATTTGAGTGCATTTTGAGGCAGGAAGTAGAATGTTCTGAATATTATTGACCATCAGGATATATCGTGGCCATCAGTTCTATTCTAGTTCCCCTCCTGTGGAGTATGCATTAGCATAACCTTCCCTTTCCATGAACAGAAATAATGTGTATCTTGTCGGAGTCACTGCATTATTCATTCTAATCTTGTTTCCCTACCTTAATGACTGGGAGAGCACCTGTTTAAATCAAGCCTCACTAGTCTGAATTTCTGAATAATACGCGTTAAACATTGAGTATAAGCAAGAGGTAATGATGTGATGTTGTCTATAAGGTTTTTTAGTTTTAACTGCATTTTAAACTAAGTTATACTACCACTTTTACTATCCAAGAGTAAAATGGAATCTTGAAGGGACTCATCGAATCAGCCATTGAATACAGAAAATATATAATTAAAGAACTGGTGGTAAGTATTGACTCTACTAAGTAATACAATGAGAATGAATATTGGCCAAAATTATGGTCCACATAGAAAAAATATGTTTGAAAGCTTGACAATATAAAAACAGTATAACTGAGGTAAAGGAACAGCAAGAGTTAATTATCTTAAGAGGCAGTGAAATATGAATATATAAATGAAAAGGTGTAGCTAAAAAGGACAGACTTCATAATATTCAAACTGATTTCTCTTACACTAAAGAACATTCAAAGTTTAGAAAATGCCTAGCTTTTAGTTTGGTTTTCCTCTATTAATATAAATAACTAAAATTTTAATTTAATCTTCACTATAATGTTTTATATACTATATTTCAGAGCTCTATAAAACCATGTTCAACTATTCTATCTTCTATATTCCCATCTACACTTCTGGTGGCAATCTGTCTTTCTATTATTTTTGATTTTTTTTTTTTTGAGACAGGGTCTCGCTTTGTAGCTCAGGCTGGCTCTGACTCACTATGTAGCCTAGGCAAGCTTCGAACTCAGCAATCCTCCTGTCTCTGCCTCCCGAGTGCTGGGATTACAGGCGTGAGCCACCACACCCGGCTGTCTTTCTATTTTATGTTCTTCTATCTACATATAGTTAGATAGAGCTCTGTGTCAAATAATGTTCATAGTGTGATAATATTATTAAGTTATGGGTAGTAGGATTTGTAGTGATATTTCTCTATGTTATAATTTTCTGTTTGAATTTCATCTCATCCTTTCTCAAAATAGTAAATCTGAAAATTAAAAACAAAAGATTAATGTGTTGACTTCAGGGGCTTTATGTAAATGCACAAAATCCAAGTTTCCTGCCAAGGCTGTTGAACAGCAAGGTGGTAGAGTGCTTGACAAATTTATAAGGGCGTCAGGCTTGAACCCTAGCACTTACAAGAAGCCAACATTCTGGTCATGTTTAAATTCCATCAAAATTCTTCTTTCTTTTCTTCCATAATTTTAACATATTGCAAAAAGATTCTGAGAAGTAATGTGACCTGTTGGCTAAGGTACAGGTTTAGTGTTTCAATCATTTAACAGAACTTGTGGAAATCATCTGGGAAGAAAAGTTTGGGATAGGAACAGACACACATTGTGAAATAAGAAGAAAATGTTAAAAAGGAACAGGGAAGGGAGGAGTAGAGGAAAGCAAAGAAGGGATAGAAAAAATCTAATATAGATAAAAAAGACAAAAAAGTTTGTGAATATAGGGGGTGGGGATTGTGGGGGGAGCAGAATGGAAAAAATGAGAAGCAAGATGTGTCATGTACAGGTATAAACTCTTGTTCTTGAATGAGATCATAATGTATGCATAAAATGTACATATGAAGTCAATTAAAAAAGGAATAGACACACATAGTTTGAAGCAACATAGTAATTCAACTCTTAAAAATAAGTATTCTCTAAGCCTTCAAGTTCTCTTTTTTTCACACCTACTTTCTCAATGAATGCATACATATCTGAATCGCTGGATTTGCCAAATCAAATTATTACTAGTCTGCTGATTAAGTTCCTCTACCATCTGCTGATATAATGCCATTATTTTAGCCCTAGCTCAATTATGACTTTTATTAACATTAACCAGATATTGTATAAAGTCTTTTAGAAGAAATGAGTATTTAGACTTTTACTGTATTGAAAGTGTAATGGAATATAATGAAATTGATACTGAAGTACATTTTAGAAATGGCAGTCTTTAATAATGTTTCTAAGTGGCTGTACTGTTTTTTTGATGATCTTTTAGTTAGAGAATGAATTCAGATACACACTGGTGAAGGTGTGATAATTATTTAGTCAGCATAACTCAGACTATTCCCAGGATAATTTTAACACTTTAAGAGCATTTTCTAAGCTTACATATCTAGCAGGATTCTTTGTTATTTTAGACTACTGCTGTTGTCACAGAACACTTGTGATTTTCATCTTAAAATTGAAGCTTGATTAATGGAAGAGACTTACTGTAGAACTATTATAATCAACTAAGTGAGATAGATTTTTACATACACAGGGGGATTGAGCCTTCAGGCAATAAATAAATAAATAAATAAATAAGAAAGGAAGGAAGGAAGGAAGAAAGAAAAAGACTGGAAACAAATCTGAAGAGAGCCAGACATCATGATGGAAATGTAATAGCAGTTGTGCAAGATACACACCAACTTGGCAGTACACTGCAAATAGGCCGCGTGGTTCAATGGGTCCAGATAGGAATCAGGTGGATATGTGGGTGAGCAGGACGTCTGCACTGGTACTCTTCTCCCTTCTCCAAAATGCGTTCCTTTCTATATACCTTCACTAAGTGACTAGCTTTCCTAGAACAATATTAGCTAAGTGGCTATACTTGTAATCCTATAGATTGATTGTAAGTTTATCCACGTGGTACCCTTGTTGTGATTTTATTGAATAAGTTACCCCTGACAAAGAGTTTCGGTGGCACCCCACCTGGAATCCATCTTGGAAATCCAGGAGCTATCCTCTTTATTCCCAGCAAACTTTCCTATCTTCTTCCTTTGATTTGTGACTTCATTCCTTGTTGTGAGGCCATGAACACATTTGGCATCTAACAGATCAAGCTATATTTTTCATTTATCACAACTAGCCTTTCACCTTTCTTATTACTATGAACCGAAGATTTAAGTATTTTTAAAATCATGCATGTCGTAAATGTTATTTGAATGTTTCCTATTCATAGGCAGTACTATTTAGATTTCAAAAATAGCGTGATCTAGGGGCTGGAGGGTTAGCTCAGTGGTTCCGGCGCCTGCCTCGCAAGCGCAAGGTCCTGAGTTTGATCCCCGGTAACCACATATAATGTTGGGCGTGGAGACATGCCCACCAACAATCAACACCGCATATCACAATGCCGGACGTGGTGGCTCACGCCTGTCATCCCAGCACTCAGGAGGCAGAGACAGGAGGATTGCTG
>PVIC010044812.1:0-14867 GCA_004025085.1 Thryonomys swinderianus
GAACCACTGAGCTAACCCTCCGGCCCGTTTTTTCTGCCTTCTCCTCTTTCACCGCAGAGATTCAATTCTATACGGACACAAGCTCCCTGAGGTCTGTTTCCTTTTTTCCATCTTTCTTCCCCTCCAGATTTCCCTTTGGATGCTTTCTATTATTGTGTCTTCAAATCGACAGCTTTTTTCTTCTACAGTATTTAGTCTTTGCTTACTTTCATGCAGTGTATTTTTAATCTCAGAAATTTGGCTTCTGAGTTCTTTTGTTACACAACTGTGCTTGGCATCTTTAATCTTTCCTTTAGCTTCTTGAGCAGAGAGAACAGAATTATACTGACCATTTTTGTGTCTGTACTAATTCTACCATTTCTATGATTTTGGAGTCTGTATTGATTAGCTGTGTTTTCTCACGACTCACGAGTCACATGTTCCTGCTTGTTGCCTCCTGCAGTCTTTTAATTGGATCCTAGACATTGTGAACTTTCCCTCGTTAGGTGCTGGATACTTGTATTTCTGTAAATATCACTGAGCTTGGCTCCCACACAGTAAAGTTACTTGGAAACAGTTTGATTCGTCTGAGGCCTGGCTTTAAAATCTCTTAGGTGAAAATGTCACCTAGTCCCGGGAGACTCCCGTGCACTGCTGGGCCACGAGACGGTGCGCTCTGGCTGGAGGGACCACGCGGCTCCCAGCCCTGCCCGTCAGCATGCCGTGCGGATCCTTTCGTCTGTCCTCTGCCCCCTCTGCTCTGCTGACCCATCGGCCTCTGCTGGGCCCCCCGGGAGGCCCCTCCGGACTCCCCTGGGGCCTCCTCTCCACAGGTCTACCTCCGACTTGTCCCCCTCCTGCTGCCTCAGCCTCTCCCCCTCCCTCTCCCTCTCCCACCCTCTCGACTCAGCACAGACCGCGGTGCCTGTGCTGCCCACACCACAGCCTGGAAACTGTCCAAGGATGACTCGTCCAGCGACAGCCAGCCCAGCCTGGTCTGCACGCCGCGTCCCAAGCGACTCGAGCTCTGACATCCAGTGTCTAAAACGTGTTCATTTCATACATTCTGCTCACATTTCAGATATTCCCGGAGGTAGAATAAATCTACTCTCAGTTATTCTATCTTGGCCAGAGGCGAAAGTTCATCACATATTTACTACATGTCAAATAGCGATGAGGTGCCAAAAATTTGGAGTGTCTGGCAAACTTCCAGGCATTGGGGATGCCCTGGACAAACTCCAGCGCCTCTTACCTTCTGGGTGGACGTCGAAGCAGTGTGGGGATGGTCTAAACCAGAAACTAAAAAGTA
This sequence comes from Thryonomys swinderianus, assembly GCA_004025085.1. NCBI lineage: Eukaryota > Metazoa > Chordata > Mammalia > Rodentia > Thryonomyidae > Thryonomys > Thryonomys swinderianus. The sequence continues at coordinate 1,289 of PVIC010044812.1, forward strand.
AACAAACAAAAGAAATCACTAAGTTATAGGGAATAGGTCGGAAGGCAACGTGGGTGTGGAAACAGAACAGAGCAGGCCAGAGAGCGGTCCCCGGCTGCGGTCCACTCTGGGGAGGGCACTGGGGGCTGTCTCGGGCAGTGGCACTGCTCCCCACTGTCTCTAGTGTGATCAGACCGGACGCTTCCTTGCAGTCTGCCAGTGACGTCGGGCTCTTCTCCCCCTAGGTTGTGCCTGCTGATGGAAGGGCCAGCCCGGAAATACATGAGAGGGTAGCATGACCACGGTCCAGGGCAGTCTCTGTAGCCACTGAGTGCTCCATGTGCTGTCACACCGGAAGTGAGTGCTCCACGTGCTGTCACACCGGAAGTGAGTGCTCCACGTGCTGTCACGCCGGACGGATGTTCGTTCTGTCGGATCCAGACTCAGATTCAGTTCAAAAATACATTTCTCCTGGCCAGTTTGGGTCTGACCAGGCCTCCTGTGCCTGAGTGGCTGGCACAGCTCTGCCCACCATCTGGTGCCCATGGTATCTCCACAGTCCAGGCCCCGGGGTGACCCTACCTCTAACAGCATGAACAGAGCAGCTGTCCCCAAGAAAGAGAAAGGCTCCCAGCACCCTGAGGATGAGGGAAAGGGGTCTTTAGATCCAGAATTGCTGGACTGGCTTCCCACTCATGAAAATAAGGCATAAGGGGCCAGGCAATTAGCTCAGTGGTTTTGGTGTCTGCCTGGCAAGTGCAAGGTCCCAAGTTTGATCCCCGGTACCACATATCACAATGCAGGGTGCGGTGGCTCACACCTGTCATCCCAGCACTCAGGAGGCAGAGGCAGGAGGATTGCTGTGAGTTCAAGGTTTGCCTGGGCTACATAGTGAGCTCAGGTTCAGCCTGAATTATGAAGAAAGACCCTGTCTCCAAAACTAAAAAAAAAAAGAAGGCACAGGGACAGTTGTCCTCTCAGAACCCCACGTGGTGTCATGCTGCCCGCACCGCTGCCCCTGGCCTCGGGTGTGAGCCGGCCCCAGGCCCTGTTTTCCAGGAAGCCACATCTGCAGGCTGGGACAAGCAGCCATGCCGGCTTCCTGGAACTGGGCTTCCCGGACCCGGCGGGGGGTGGGGGGGTGGCTGGGGGGCCCCTTTTGCTCCTCGGGGTGCTTGTCCGAGTAGGCTGCGAGAGGCTCCCGGCATCCTCGGCCGCTGCCCCTCCCCCACTGTCTCCTCCACCGCAGCAGCATCGAGAACCAGGTACAACCAGCAGCCCCCTCCAGCCCCCAACAGTGCGTGAGGCTGTGAGGCCTAGAACACAGGACTGGGGCAGCGGACAGCAGCGCGGCCGCCAGGAACGCCCGCGATCCCAGTGACAGGGCACGTGGGCCAGAGGGGCCCCGGGCGCCCCTGCAGGGTCCTGCTTCAGACAAAGTCCCAAGGCCATCAGCGGTGTTTCTCGAACTCAAGCCCAGGGGACCCTTCAGAAGGTCCCAGGGAGCCCCGGTATAAAGGCTGCTCCGAGGAGCTCAGAGGACCCAGCAGGAGCCGCCTGGCCGGGACGCACAGGAAGCCCCCGCGCCGGCCTGTCCCGAGCGCGGCTCCCAGGCCAGGGCCAGCAGGGCGTGACGGCGGCGCCGGGCTCCGCCCCTGGGTCCTCCGAAGGCGCTCGGGTTCACGCCGGCCTCGAGTCCTGTCCACCCGTCCTTTGCTTCCTGTCTTTTCGCTTCTCTGCTTCAGCCTCTCCGTCTCCCAGCCTGAGCCGGGCCGCCGGTGAAAGCTTGCTGGCTTCCTGTCCTTCCTGACCCCTGCTTCGGGGTCGGCCAGGGGAGCACAGGGGCCGGTGGGAAGGCTCCCCCAGGGAGGCCCAGCAGGGACAGGATCTTCAGCCCGGCAACTGTGGGCTCTGCGCCCTGACACCCCGAGCCTCGGGCCGAGCCTGGCTGTGCCTCCCCCGGCCTGCCGCTCCAGGGAGCCGGGACTGGGGCTCTGCACTTCCCAGCACGCGGGACGGCGCTGGGCGAGTGAGCCTTTCTGTAACACCAACAGGGAGAGACTGCATCGTGGGCCGAGGGAGGGGCTCGCCCTCCTCCAGGGGTCGCACACGCCCCCAGACAGCGAGGAGAAGAGTTGGGAAACCCAGTCTGAGGGGTGAAAAGACAATTGAACCGAGCACATTACTCTTTTCACCTTGGCTGCCAGGAATCTCAGCCCTAAGTTGAACCCGCCAAAGAAATCCACCGTCCGGAACCTGCAAGCCTGACCATCCGTGCTTCTCCTCAGCGCCTAGTGCTGATTCTCTCCGCCCCGGGCGCTTTCCCATGTCGACACCTCGCTGTTGTTTGCCACGTCTCTCTCCCAAAGGTGAGCCATTCCATTGTGAAACCAGGTCAGGTTTCAGTAAATGCCAACACGCAAGGGGCAGCAGCAGACCCTGCCGGGGCCCCCAGTGCCAGGAGCAAACCCACCCCAGCTGCTGCTCCCCGAGACGGTGTGCTCGGGGCTGCCGCGGCCGCAGAGCAGAGCAGCTCCCACCCCACGGGACAGGACTCACCCCCGCATGCCTGGCCCTTCCTTCAGGTGGTCTTGAAGCCGAAGGGCGGGTGGCAGCCTCGGTCACAGCACAGTGGCTGCTCAGGGCGACTCCCTCGCCACCTCCCGCACAGGGCACACACCTGGCACCCCCCCCCCCAGCGTTCCAAGGACAGCCACCGTCTCAGAGGCGGCGACTCGCGTGAACATGACACCAGTTTGGTATTATGGACCGCGCGTCCGGGCTGTGGCTGGAGGTCTGGAGCCAGGGCGGGGGCTGCAGACAGCTGGGCGCGTCCGCAAAGCTCCCCGAAGTGTGGGAGACACCGCCCTGGGCTGCCTGAGGCCCCGCAAGGCATTGAACACCATGGGCCAGGGGCGGGCAGGAAGTGCCAGGGCACCAGAGCGGGGGGGGGGGGGGGGACGAGGTCCCCTAGCCTGGGGCCGCCCCTGGGGAGGAGAGGCAGCGACCCACTGGCTAAAGCGGTGCCTCTCGGTCGAGCGCAGAGCCCGAGTGGGCGTGGTACTCTCTGCGAGCCCCGCCCTCCGCAGGCCGAGCCCCACCTTCCACACAGACCCTGGCCCCGGCCTCGCCACTCCTTCCGGGGCGGGGCTTTTCCTCGGGCAAGAGCCGGGCCGCCCGCATGCTGCACCCTGTCCCCCCAGTGCCAAGCCACAGGGCATCGCCATGCAGAGCCCACCCAGACGGAGCCCGCTGCTCGAGGAACGAGCCGGATGGCGACGGACCAGAGCGGAGCCAGCGCCTGCCAAGAGCAGCCGGGCAGGGGCCGCCCCCTTGCCGAGCTCTCGGGGCCTGGGGAGACACGGTGGGTCACGCGGGAGCTGGGCGGCGGGCGCTGGGCCTGGGCCCCTCCGTGCACCGAGATCGGTCCCGCTCTTCGCCAGGTGCTGCCGGAAGCCCCAACCCCAGGAGCACCCCAGAGGTGGGCAGCGCGCCTCCACTGACAGAGGGAGCGCGGGGTGACTGCGGGGGCCAGCAGCCCCACACCCTCCAAAGCCAGGACCCGAATCCAGGCCCGCGGAGCCCACCCGCGCCTGGGACTGTGGGGACACACGTCGCAGGCTCAGATCACAGGGCTGGAAAAGCAGGCGCCGGCACAGCGGCAGAGTCCGCCCAGCAAGGCTCGGGCAGGGGCACCCCTTCCGCAGGTGGCCAAGGCTCTTGGACAGCTGGGCAGGCTCCTCTCTGGGCTCTGTTGGTTGAAGGACACGCTCGTCCCACGGGAGCACCGGGCAGGGCCAGGCAGACAGGTCCGCCCGAGCGTGGGCAGTCTGTGCCGCACGTGGGCGCGTGTGCCAGGCGCTCGGGTAACCAGCGTCCGTGTGTCAAGCACACCTGTGAGGTGGACGCCTCTGTGTGTCCACAGACTGCACACCGCTACGTGTGCGTGACTGCCGGAGAGAGCACGTCATGCTCACACGTGTGTGGTCATCGGGCAGGTGTGACCGTGGACGACCGTGAGAAAGCCCCGGCCCCGGAGGAGCGGCCCGGCTCGCCAGACTGTTTTCCCCCATGGGCAGGGCCAGCTGGGCGGGCAGCAGGGTGGACTCCTGCCAGGTCTCCTGGCCAGCACTGCCCCCCAGTGGCCATGCCCAGCGCCCAAGGGCCTGGGACCCGGGACAGGGAGCTGGCCGCCAGCCCCAGCAGTTAGGCCGCAGTTCCCTCCAGGCGGGAGCCTCCCTCCGCCCCCTCTGGGGACAAGACGGCCTTTCCTGCCTGAGACCTCCAGACTGTAAGGTGGTGGCCACCGAGACTTCAGGAGGAAAGAGCCAGCGGCTTGGGGTGACCCTCTCGCCAAGGGCTCGGAGAGGACGTGCCCCGTCCTGGGTCGCGTGCAGTGACACCCAGCACCTCCCCCAACCACCAGGTCGGGCGCAGGACACGCCGCCGCCCGGTGTGTGGGACTCCGGCTTCTCGCTGGCCTGCAAAGGGCTCACCCGCTTGGAAGTCCCCGAAGCGGGAAGCCTCAAGCGTCCCCCAAAAGTGAGCCACGCAGCCCGCCTGTGGGGTGCACTTTCCGGAGCTGCTGTTTCTGCGGGAGAGCAGCTTGCCAGTCCGCTGCGGCAGGCAGGGCACAGTCTGAGCCTTGGTGCAGGGGCCACCAGAAGCCGAAGCCAGGCCCCCAGCAGTGCCGGTTCTAGAGCCCCCGCACACGTGCTCTTGGGCCGTGTGTGCACAACACACGTGTGGCCGTGTGGCCTGCTGTCCACCTGAAACGTCCCTGAGCTTCTGCCCTCCCTTGCCGAAGGGCGGCGGCCCCCTGCTCAGCCTTGCAGGACCCCAGGGCCCACAGTTGCCCAGATGCCCTGCTGCGGTGCCCGCCGTGTGGGTGCCAGTCTCACGGGGCTGGCGGCCAGGCCCTGGGACCCGTCAGCTCTTCAGGGAAGACCTCGGGGCGCTGGGCTCCGTCTGCTGGACAGTGGGGGTGGAGCGAAGGTGACGGCAACAGGAAGTCCAAGGTCCAGGAACGAGTGTGTCAGGTGTGCACACTTGGAGGTGCGGCCTGTGCCTCCCCTCCCCAGGAGCCCGGTGTGACTGCCCAAGGCGGGGCCGCTCCCCAGGCGCAGGCCCCGGTCAGGGCGTGGGAACTCCTCTAGACAGCCAAGATTGCTTGCACGTTTAATACACTGTGCAGGAGTCTGCTCACAGAGCACGAAGTGTGAGGGCACACGAGGTCACGCTGTGTACTACGCGGTGGAGTGGTCAAAGCGCGGTGTGCAGTGGGTGGGGGCCCACTGGTGGGTGGCAGCGGCCTCATCGATCGTAACAGAGCTGAAAGGTTCCTGTTGCTAGTGACTTCACAGCACAACACATCCTTGTGTTTGTGGCAAGGCTGGTGTGAACAGACCCACACAGCGTTGAGCACATGAAAGCACAGTGTGGTCAATTTCAGACGGTGTATGACAAGGTGTGATTTGTAGAGCTGCTATGCTAGACATTTTTTGCTTTTTTCTTCTATGTTTTGTACTCAGGATTGGACCCTAGGGCCTTTGTACTGATCTACATTTTCCTAAGACCAGGTCTTGGTTTTTTTGTTTGTTTGGTTGGTATTTTTGAGGCAGGGTCTCACTTTGTAGTTCAGGCTGGCCCTGAGCTCACTGTGTAGCCCAGGCAAGCCTGGAACTCAGCAATCCTCCTGCCTCTGCCTCCCGAGTGCTGGGATGACAGGCGTGAGCCACCATGCCTGGCACTGTGGTATGTGGTATTGATGGCTGATGGGCGTAAGCCACCATGCCCAGCATTGTATGTGGTTACCAGGGATCGAACTCAGGACCTTGCGCTTACGAGGCAGGTGCCGGAACCACTGAGCTAAATCTCTGGCCCTCAATATGATCTTTTTAATAACAGAATATATTTTAACATTTTAAGTTTTAATTTCAAATGTAATCAACAATAGACTATGTAATAATATATATCTTTATGTAAAACGCAGAGTCTGCCAAAAAGTGTCGACGCCCCGCAGCTTGTGTCCTAACAAACGTCCGCAGCTCACACCCACTGCCTGAGACCAAAGGGACTTTGCACTGATCCGTGATGTCTTAGTAACCTTAGTGCCACAGTCTTCCTGCAGGGTTTTCTTTCCCCGATGTGTATGTTTCCGGGGCAGACTCTGAACGTAAAGAATACTGTGCGGAAACACGGGGACACTTGGCGTGGACTATATATCTATCTGCTCCTTCTGTGGAAGTTCAGTGAAGGGACCAAGGGCACCGGGTCCTCGTGGGGTGGCAGGAGGCAAGCGTGGACACCAGCTGCCGAGCCTCCCCACGAGCATGACCCCAGCGTGGGACTCGGGTGCTGGCGTGTCCCAGCAGTCGCAGCTGCTCCGGAGAGCGCAGCTCTGCTCCATCTGGGAAGGAGCAGCCATCACGTGGGCCTCCTAAGCTCCCGGGGGAGCTGTGGTCTCGCGCAGGGCGAGCGGGCCCTGCTGGAAGGGAGTGGGAGGGGAGACAGGGAGCGTCGCCCCGGCAGGTGCAGCAGGAAGGGACAGTAGGGTGAGAGGGCTTTGGGGCGCAGGCCAGAGCAAGGGTCGCCAGGGGCGGTGGGCAGATCTGTCTCCGGTGCAGTCAGGCAGCGATGCACAGCAGACGGGTCTTTGCACCAAGATGTTCTGTCCCCGAGTGTAACCGCCGGGTGTGTGGTGCCTGTCCAGTGCATCAGCAGTCTGTGCCAGTCTGTGCCGCACATGTACCTGCTTGGTGTGCCCAGTGTGAGGGGCTCACTGCAGCCTCAGCCACAGCCCCAGAGATCGGAGTGGGCGAGTTCCTCTGAGCCCGCCTCCTGAGAACAGCTCTTTCTCCCTCTCTCAGCGTAGCTTATGGATTCTCCAGTCGTCAGATTGCTGTAGCTGAAACACAAGCTGCAGCACTTGGCTGTGACGCTGCACTGTTTACTTTGCTACAACACGGGACCCAAAGACTTTCGGGAAGCCCTGCTAATCAGAAAGGGGGTGGATGGGTGGCAGCTGCCAGCTCTGGCTCCAGAGAGCTGTCTGCTCTGGCTTTGCCAGACCCAGGGCCCCATATAGCCAGGGAATGATTCTGAGTGCAAAGAAGCACGACATCGTTCACAATAAGGGAAAGGGTAAAGAAGTCGGCAGGAATAGAAGTCAAAGACAATCAGGCCTGGAATCCCAGCTACTCAGGGGGCTGAAGCAGGACACTGTCAAATTTAGCACAGCCCGGGCAACTTAGCAAGATCCTGTCTCAAAATACAGACAGCCAGATCTACATTAATAAAATATAAAAGTAACAGGCTGGGAAGGTAGCTCAGAAGTGGAGTTCCCCCAGGCTCGATCCACAGAACCACACACATATAAATCTTACTGGATCCTCACCATGTGGCCTGCAGGCTGTCTGGGCCCAGGGGTGCTGCTCAGATGCCCTCTGCACTGGCCCTTGTGACTTCCACAACAAGCCCCAGCACCTGGGTGGCTGAGAACAACGAAATGCCCATGTCCAGGTCAGGGCGGGAAGTCCAGGCTCACAGACAGGCCGTGGGGATCCCTCCCGCCGCCTGTCCTCCACATGGCGGCCACAGTCCCTGACTCTGCAGGTGCCCAGCTCCCACTGCAGTGCTCCAGACGCCGCCCATCTCTGCTGGACCCAGCTGAGGTCTCTTCTCACAAGGACCCCGTCACCCTCAGAGAAGGAGTCCACGGCCTGACTCCCTTTAATTAATCCCTCTTTGCACTAGTCACGTCCTAATGTTCCAGGGTTTAGGGCTTTACGTGTCTTTATTTCAGGAGACACCTCATGCAGCCCACAGGACTCCCCTGTCCTCTCCCTCCATCTCCTTTTTGTTAATGGAGAAAGTCCACATTGAAACCTTCTCATTAATGATGAAATTAATTCCATGAGCCCACTTCCCGAGTGGCCACATTGTTTAGTCCTTTTGTGATCAGCCAGCTCCAGGCAGAGGGTCCGGCGGAGGACACTGCTCACCTCATGGCGGTGCAGAAGGAGAGAGCGCTGGGAGAAACTGGGGAGGAGACACAGCCTTGCACGTCCCCCGAGAACACCTCCTCTGATCAGACCCCACCTCTCGACAACAAATCCACTGCACCACCCCACGGTGCCACCCCTTTCCCACACCCCTGCCTCTGAGTGCATGAGACCCTGCGGGACATCTGACTGTAACCATAATACCAATGATGCCCACAGGGCAGGAGCGGGCTTCCCTGTGGGCCACGATGACTGTGGGAGTGGTACCCAACAGGGCCCCTGACCCGGGTCTAGCCCATCCTCTCTTAGGGTCTCTCTGTGCAGGGAGCTCCTCCAGACCACAGCAGCACCGGATTCATCGAGGAAACAGAGGTCACCAGGAGTCCCTCGGTCACCAAGTTAATGGAAAACCCAGACTGAACCAACAGCACCGAGAAGAGCGCCGGGCGCGTGCTCTGCTGGCTGGGTGGGAGGCTGTCACGTCAGAAGCCCCACCGTGGTCTCTCTCCTTCTGACGGTGCACACGTTCTGCGGAGCCCGGCCCTCTGGAGCCCAGCTCTGGGCCCCGGCCGGCCGTGCATCCGAGAAGACAGGCACGCCTCCCAGACCTGCCCTGGGGTCCGCTGCGGGGTTTCAGGTAGGCGGCGTCAGCCGCAGTGGCCGCGCGTCTTTCCTGCACAGGTGAGCTGCTTGCTCGGAGGCTCGGAAGGTTCGTGTCCGCCCGTCCCTCAGCAGGCAGCACCTGACGTCTGCCCTGACGTTCTGCCTGCGTGGCGGGCCTTGCCCTCGGCTGGCGCCGCCGCCTCTGGTGCGCGAGCGGCCGCAGGAGGCCCCGTGGGAGGGTGAAGACGTCAGCAAGCAAAGGCTGCTCGGCGCGGGCTGCCCGGGAGCCTCTGCTGCGGCTCTGCTCAGGCCGAGCGAGGAGGGCAACGAGCCGCCCGCTTGCTGCCCGCCTGAGCGGCTGCGGGCGCCTGGCTCCCCTTCTCCCTCCTTCTCCCCCACCCGCGCAGGCCGAGCCTCCGCTCTGTCCCGAGCTCCCAGGGCAGGAACAGGGCCGGAGCCCGACCTGTGCGGTGGCTGCAGGACACACGCCCCGGCACGCCCCGCGGGAGCCACGTGCGCTGTGGCCGCCGCGCAGCCCATCCTCGCACTGGGGCCCCTGCTCGGCCCCTTCCGCCCCTACCTGTGTTCTCCGGGCTTAGCCGGAGGCATGCGTGCCCCCGTGACCGCGGCACTGCTGCCCTCAGCGCTCCCTCAGGTGCCAACCAGCCGGGTCCGCAGAGTCTCAGACAGACGGCGGGGCTCACTGCGCACAGCCCCGCCTCACGGTCGCGGCTCCACCCCTCGAAAGGCGTCTCCGGGCTGGCGATGGGAATATCTAGCAGCCAAGGTTTTGCCCTCCGCGTCCTCCCTGCTCCGAGCCTGGGTCTCTCCGGCGTTCTCAGGAGTACCAAGGACCAGAACCGAGGCTGGGCGCTTGCTGGTCTCTCCCGAGAGGGCCTCGGCCCCGCCCTGGACGGAGAGCAGCCGCCGCCAGCACATCCCGGGCCGCTAGGGGCTGCGGGCGCCCAGGGAGACGGCTCCGCCTCGGCTGTCTGGCCGTGGGCGCAGAGCTCCTGCCACTGGACCTCTCTGGACGAGCGCTTCTGGAGGGTAAAGATGGAGCCTCCTTTTTCTTTAATGAGAAAAAACATCTCAAAAGCTTTTTAAATGAAGGGCTGCATTAACTGCACATGCCAGCTGTATGAAAGGACCAATTTTGAATATGTGAAATGTATTGGCTTTTTAAAAAAATGTCCCAAAGTGTTTATTTGTTGTCTAATCCTGCAGGCGAGTAGAGGACTCCAGCGGCCTCGGAGCTGGACAGCCTTAGGTGAGGGTCTCCCGAGCCCAGGCTGTCCTGTGTTCCCAGCCTATAAAGACCAGAAGCAGAGCTGGGCCTGAGCCAGGCCTCCCCGGGCCCGAGGGTTGCGAGAGGCCATGGGATCGGCTGGTCTGCACGCTTAGGGCGGGAGACTGATCCCTGAGCTCCTACAAGCGCAGAGACGTGGCCAGCTATTGCTGGAGAGAGATGTCTGGGCCAGGGGAGGTGGCAGGCACCTGAAACTCCAGTATTTGGGAGGCTGAGGCAAGTGGGTTTCTGTGTTCAAGGCCAGCTTGGGTGACACAGTGAGACTGTTTTTATTTAAAAAAAAAAAAAAAAAAGAGAGAACAGAGAAAGCAGAGTGACACACAGATGGGGGAAGGAGCAGAGAAATGTTGCGTCCTTACGGCTCCGACCAGAGACACAGGGAGCCGAGGCCTCCAGGCAGCTCTCGAAGCTGCAAGAGCCAGGGGGCACGGCCACCCACACCTCGCTGCTCTCAGCCGGGCGGGGCTCAGACTCCTGCCACCAGGAAGTCGGTCTGTGCTGCTCCGAGCCGCCGAGCGCCAGCTCAGCCTCCCAGCGAGCGCAGCTTCCCAGGCCGTCAGACCCACGTCAAGACCCTGGGCCCGGAGCTCGGGCTCCAGAACAAAGTGCTTGTTTTTCTCTCCAAAGTGGCAACAGGCGGCCTGGCACCGGCAGCCCTCTGGCCTCAGGCCCTTCAGGGCACAGATGCTTTCACTCTTCCCACTGAGCACATCCATCCTTCCGTGCATTCATTACTCTGCAAATACTCGCCGACAGCCACTGCGCTGGACCGCGGGTGCAGACGGGAGTCTCCCCGAGTCCCTGCTTCCTGTAGCCGACGTCCTCCGCCTTTCTGAGGATGAGCCCGCCCCTCGAGCTCAAGCAGTGATGGACAACAAATCCGGCCACGCGCTGGAGTATTACTTGGCCATTAAAAGGAACGAGCTCCAGCGCGAGGGACTGGCCTTGACGAGAGGCCGAGTGAAGGAGACCGTTGGCGAAAGGCCACACCTGCAGGAAGCCGTTTGCACAACGCGCCTGGGCCTGGCGGGCCCTGGACACAGCAGAGGCTGGCAGCTGCGGGGCAGGGCGGCAGCGGGAGGGGCTGCCAGGGACGCCTGTCCGGAGGAGCAGGGCGTGGGGCTGGGTGGTGGAAATGGCTGCGCCCCAATGTGAATGGATTTAAGCCACTGAGTTATACACTTTAAAATGGTTTAAAGGCAATCCTTTTGGTTACATTCCCTTACCGCAGTACAAAAGACCTCAAAAGAACAAGGCAGTGAGGTCATGCCCACCTCTCGGCGAGGCCCTGGGTTAGCCCCAGCGGGCTGTGCGGAGGGACCCGGGACTTCGGGGGTGCAGCACACGGCCCCCTCCAGACCGACCGGCCAATTGACCACCCGGGGCCCCCAGCCCCGCTGCCCACAGGCTCAGCCCAGCAGGCTTCCTCCGCAGCTCCTCCAGCCGGTGCACAGTAAACACGAACCCTTCGGCGACAGCCTGCTGCCATCTAAACGCGGACCGTGTGGCAGTGGTGCCCGGCTCCGAGTTCTGTGAGTGCCGCCGGGAGCGGGCACCCTGGGGAACTCAGGAGCCGCAGCAGCTCCACACGGGGCCCGAAGCAGCTCTTCCTGCAGCTCCAGCGCAGAGCCAAGAGGGCAGCCTACATCTCGGGGTGCGCTCGGGGCTGGGGGTGCGCGCACAGACTCCGTGAACCCACCCCGGTGTGTGTCTGCGCACAGGCCGTAGGGTCAGAAAGAGAAGCGACCCGGCGGGGACGACAGCCTCAGCCCACAGCCGTGTGCTGCTTGGTCCCGGCGCAGCCGCCGCCGCCAGGTGCTGGGGCCCAAACCTTAGCAGCCGGGCCCGAGGGCCCTGGCCCTGCGCCGGCCACGTTGGCTGCCCCATCCCATCCTGTCCGGCCAAGCGCGCGGCTGACTGCCTTAAATAACGCCGGCCGCTTTTCCAGCCGATGGCAGGCTGGCGGGATCAATCGGGTACACTGAAACAGATCACCGAGCAGGTGGCTTCGGGCTAAAGATAAACCGTGTCCTCATGTAACTCGGGAAGGGTGGGCTGTGCACAGCTCCTAATGTGCAAAGCAAGGCTGTTTCCTTACTTCTTTCTCCCGGGAAGCCCAGCCCAGGCTCCAGGAAGCCCAGGAGACCCTGCCGGTGAGCGGGGCGCAGCGCCTGCTGGCCAGGGTCTCCCGAGGCCGCGTGGCTCCCTCCGGCCCCCAGCTGCAGCACGCTCACCTCCCCGCCACGCCTTCCTCCTGCTTCGGTCACCCCCGAGAACCCCGCCCGGGAAGCTGCCTGCAGAGGCTCCCGGAGCTGCCGGCCCTGGCCCACCTGTGCACCCCGGGCCCCGCCCTCCCTCTGTGCTCACAGCGCTGAGAGGTCTCTGCCCTCCCCGCCGCCGAACGGCAGCAGCATCTTGCAGAGCAGTGGCACGGAGACTGGCAGAGGACGACACCGCAGAGTCACGGGCTAGATGGTCGAATTCGCACTCACTCCCAGCTTACAGCTGCCGGGTCCTCGGCTTCCGGGACGGACGAGGCGGCCAAACCAGCCCGCTCCTGACACCGGGGCTGAGCCTTGAGATCACCCGAAGCTGTCCCTATCCACGGCTGACCAGTACTCCCATCCGTGGATGTGCCACGGTTAATCGCCCACCCGTGGGAGTGTGGGTGTCTAGTTTGGCGACATCAGCCAGGAAGCAACACGAACACGTGCGCAGGTTTTGGATGGAACACGAGTGTTGTCGCCCTGGGAGTAACCCCAGGTGTGGACTCCCGGGTCAAACACTCACTCTGGTTCCTCGCAAACCCGCGGAGCCGTCCGGAGTAGTCGCCTGCTTTCCCCGCCCGTCACTCCCGTGCGGCTGGGCAGCTTCCCCGCGGCGCCCTCGCGCTGGCCACACCCTCGCTGTGCTTTGCTGCGGGGCGCTCTCCCCGGCTGTTCACGCCTCTCCCTCCCGACGCTCCCTGCGCGGCACTGCCCGCCTCCGCGCGCACCTATTCGCGGGCGCCTCCTCCCGGCGGGCGGTGTTTGTGCAGCAGCTTCCCGCTTCCTCAGGGACCGTCCCGCACGAGTCCGGCGCCCCCTGGGCTCTCGACGAGCCTCTGCGGGACACGTGCTTTGCGCATCCGTGGCTCCGTCCGCGACTGAATCTGCACCGCACGGCACAAGGGCTTTGATGCAGCCACCTTAGATTTTTCTTTTAGGAATTGTGCCTCTGAGTCCACATGTAAGGACTCTTCACCAGGTTCTTAGGTCCCAAAGATTGTCCCTCCCATTTTCTTTTCTAAATGTTTTGTAGTGTTACTGCTAAATCTTTGACCCATTTTGAGCAATGTTTTTGTGTTTTTGTTTTTTTGTTTGTTTGTTTTTGAGACACGGTCTCACTTTGTAGTTCAGGCTGCCCTGAGCTCACTATGGAGCCCAGGCAAGCCTCGAACTCAGCAATCCTCCTGCCTCTGCCTCCCGAGTGCTGGGATTACAGGCGTGAGCCACCACACCCAGCACTGTGGTATGTGGTGCTGATTGCTGGTTGATTGTTGGTGGGCATGAGTCTCCACGCCCAGCATTGTATGTGGTTACCAGTATCGAACTCAGGACCTTGCATTTGCGAGGCAGGCGCCGGAACCACTGAGCTAAATCTCTGGCCCTGAGCAATGCTTTTTTTTTTTTTTTTTTTTTTTTTT
>PVIC010044813.1:0-14870 GCA_004025085.1 Thryonomys swinderianus
ATTCCCCCAGAGAGACAGCAGCGAGTGTCTCTGTTACCACTGTAAAAAGAAGAATCTCTATATACAATGTACCACTAACAATAAAAATTAATTTAAAAAAGAAGAATCTCTTAAGCTTTTGAAAGAGAAGAAAACTTGAGTTTCAGAGGGAAATGCTGGAGTTTTGCTAGTGAGTCACAGAGTCAAATTAACACCTCCTTTGGGCCGAGGATGTAGCTCAGCAGCACCATGCCCGCCTGGCTCGTGCAAGGCCCTGAGTTTGACCCCAGCACACCCCCCAAATGAAACCCTTCTTTCACAGTGTGTGATGCATATCATTTGGCTCTTTTATGTCAAGATGTGTATCAGAGTTTTAAAGTAAACAATACCACCACTTTAAATCCATACATGATTGGAAATCATTTTTCACACAGACTGATTTGATTCTCCATTTGTCTGCAGTGTGTGAACAGATATAAAAATAGGTAGCATGGAATACTGAAAAACTCTAAAAGCACAAACTTCCTTGTGAGCTAAGTCTCAGTTCTGTCTTGAGCTTCAGTCTTGATTCTGTGTTCTAGTAGAATACACATCACGTTCAGAGGTGTGCTTTTATTTGAACAGCAAATAAATTTAAAATGGAAAAACTCAGTTGACTTCCACCAGTTATGTTTTTTTTTAATTTAAATTCATGGCCTATCACCACCCAGTACTGTGGAAAATGTGACATTTTGACTTAATCTATAAATATATAAACATTTTTACTTGGGATATACAAATCTCACTGCTACCTTAGTTCTGAAGAAATATATGCTGTTCTAATCTTAGATCTCAGTTTTTGTGTTTAGTACATACACACACACACACACACACACACACACACACACTGTGCCCCAATTCTACAGAAACACTGCGTTCCATGTATGCACAGACTGTATCTCCCGGGTATGTGGTATTCTAGTCCTGAATGTGTCAGCAAGTGAAAGTATCGTCAATCCCAGGAGCGGCTTGAAAAACAAAACTTAACCAAAGTACAAGTAAAGAGGATAGAGTAATTGGTGAGGGACAAAAAAGTTTTTACAAACACTTGAGAATGGTAAACCACGAGAATCTATCTTGAAACATCACCTGAGTGGAAAATTTCCAAGTCCTAAGGGGAAGAAGCAGTTCTATAGATAGACCCATGATCTCTCCCGGAAACCACTTTAAATTCCAAGTGGAAATCAAAAGAAAACATTTTGGCTTCCTTTTCCCTTGGCTGGGGTTGAAGGCAGCACCTGAGTGGCTGTGAGCAGCACATTTCCCACCAGGACCGCTGGAGAAGTTCTTCCCCCCTCTCTTAGATGAAGAGTGAAAACTTAGAGGGAAGCATCCTGTTTTGAGGACACTGAAAGGACATTTCTCCACGGAGTATAGAGGATACCATCACTAAGTTTCAAGAAATAGACACTGGTGAGATTTATAGTTTACATTTTTGCATTTGCAATGAGCTTATAAAATCAAAGTTCAATCCTTCAAAGTATAGATAGGATGGTCAAGCTTCCAGCTTTAATGCAATTCTTAAACTTAACAATAATAATTGTGTACACTGTTTAAGCAAATCTGCTAACTTTCTGGCCCCCAGATCCTCATCATAAAGGGGATTAAAATCTTACCAAGCTCATGAGCACCTGTACACGCAAATGAGTTCTAGAAAGTATGACAGTTTTTGTAGAAATGGGAAATCTCCAAAGGAGATTTGGTGTGGAAATGTACTGAGGGGAAGGAATAAGTATGTTTCTGAAAGAAAATAAAAGAGCGTGTATATAGGGGGTGGGGAGGTGTGGGGGGGTAGGGATGTGGGTAAAAATGAGAATTAACTTGTGTCATATATTGGTACAAATTCCCCAATGTTATGTGTGATTGTGAGATGTGTATAAATTGTACCAATAAAGAATTCAATTAAAAAATACTACCAAGCTCACTATGTGTAGAAACAATGAAAATAACGCATGTGGGATATGTGGAGCTGCACCTGATAGGTAATAAGGCCCCAATAGGAAGCCACTATCCTAGCAGAAGACATTATTTTTTTCTTTTTATTTTGTTAGGACATCTTTTACTTCCAGTCTGATAAAGTCAGAGCATAAAGTCAACTTTGTATGTTCAAGCTACACAAAAGTAACTTAGAAATGCCACTAAGTCATACTTTGGTGCTCTCTCTCAGGTAACATCTGGTTTACGCATTCTAAAATATTCTCACCCATCAACCTCCAACAATCCCTTCTGCACCCTACGATTAAGATCAAGCCTGGGCTACTTTGAAGATGTGTAATGAATGCTGAGAGAGGAGACGGCAACTCAAGCCCTGCGAGAGTCATTGCCGTCTCTGAGACAGGAGGAGGCCCAACACTATTTCTACAACACACCACACCACACGGGGTAGGAAACAACATTAGGGGAAACTGTCTCGCACCACCGAGCGTGGTCACTGACTTCACTGCTCGGATCTAGTGTTAAAAACAACAATAGGTCCCTGCTTCAATGTTGTTCAGAACACGTAGACTGAAGCTCCCAGTTTTATGCTTCTCTTCCTGGCTTTGCGCTCGACATGAACTAAATCACGAGTAAAGAAGAAAACTATAGGATCCAAGTGTTCATCAGCAAGGGCAATGCTCAGCAAAGAAATAATAAATTTGATTTGGCTTCCAGTTTCCAGAAATAGTAAGGGTATAAAAGCGGAGACTTAGAAGCCTGTCAGCCAGAGACACTGAGGGAATCTGAGAAGATATTTCATATTGCCAGGGAGAGAAATATGTTCAGCTAGATGGACAAGTAATAAGCACTATTCTTTTAAAGCAAAGAAAAATTTCAAACTTCGTATACTGTAAGTTAGGAATCATAACAAAGGCAGTAATTAAGAATGCTATTGCAACCCCTATTTAGTTTTTATAAATATACTTGTTTGGAATATATATATATGCACACATGACCGACATACACATTGGTGTACATTTAAATGCATCTAAAGTTATTTAACTGAACAAATTTTGAAACATTTCTTAGAATGACAGCTCTATGGGCCTAATTTACAAGTAACATGATTTTAGATAACAGTTCCTTTACTCTTACATTTAGCGTGGGATGCTCTCTTGAAAATAAGGCTGATGAGTCTCTTTCACATCGTTTTATTTAGACTTTGAGCACCCTGTTCAGAAGAACTTTACATTTCCTCGGGTCAGGCAGCTGCAAGAAGGCTGTCATCCCCACGCTGCAGAAGAGCAGCGTGAAAGGTCTTGGGATCCTGAAAGACAGAGAAAATCAAAGTCCTTGACAGTAAGTTAAGAAAACGTTTTCGTGTTTACTTAAGTTTGTACTGTGCTCGCTGCATCAGAGCTACGCTCACGAACACTTTATTTTGAATAAAATTGAAATTCTTACAGAAGCTGCCAAGATAGCGAAGAGTTCCTGCATGTCCCTTCCTTAGCTGTTCCCAGGACACTCTCTAAGGTCGCCATGGATTCACTCGTCAGAACGATGCAGTGAGTCTGGGCAGACCCTTAAGTAGAGACAGAGTTGTATCCACTCTTTACTGGCTTCTTTCACCGCCGCCTTTCCTGTTCTTCTGGATTTCCATCCAGAAGCTTAGGTAGCGTGCAGAAGACACAGCGTTTCGAATGACAAACGTCTTAAACTTTCTTTCCCCTTCTCGCTTTATGTATGAAACGTACGGAGAAGAAGCGGATGCCATTGACCCCTGAAGACTGGACCCACGCTCCGAGCGCGAGCTTTGTCCTCCTGGAGCTGGCGGTTTAAGGTGCGTTGGGGCCTGCAGGCTCCCGCCGGATGGACACAACGTGGGCCCCACTTGGCAGGAGGGAGGCGCCATCAGCCAGAGGCCCCCTTAGGTTACACAAGTTTGGGTTCGGTCCCCGGTCTTGTCTGATTTCTCTCTGCTTATATCCACCTCGCAGACTATCTTGCACTGTACCTGCTGGCGCCACAGATTTTCCCTACACGGTCCAATAAAGCCACATGCATGAAAGGTTGTGCCCCAGAAATAAGAAAAGAATACAGCAGGGGTTAAACAATTCCATAAAAGCAAATGCTTTCACTGTGAGATGCTGCCAGCAATCAGGCTGCTTGTCTGGGGAAACCTGGGAAGGCTTTGCTTAGGAGATGGTGTTGGGATTGTGTTCTCTGTCAGACAGAAGTAGAGAGTGAAAATCATGGCAGAGGAGAGGCGATTAGAAACGATGAGCTGCGGAATGTAGCTGTCTCAGTAAAGGCCTCCCATTTCCACTTAAAAAGGATCTGGGATGGGCCGAGGGTTAGCTCAGTGGTTCCGGTGCCTGCCTCGCAAGCGCAAGGTCCTGAGTTCGATCCCCAGTAACCAGATACAATGCTGGGTGTGGAGACTCACGCCCACCAACAATCAACACCGCATACCACAATGCCAGACGTGGTGGCTCACGCCTGTAATCCCAGCACTGCGGGAGGCAGAGACAGGAGGATTGCTGAGTTCGAGGCTTGCCTGGGCACCATAGTGAGCTCAGGGCCAGCCTGAACTACAAAGCGAGACCCTGTCTCAAAAAGCAAAAAAAAAAAAAAAGGATCAGGGAATGAGCCCTTGGTAATATTGGCATTTGTGAAATACCGGGTTGTGTTTTTTACCTGTATGAACTGTATTCACACAATGAAAACTCACATATCTATGGGACCTAACGTAAAGCCCCATTTTCCTGGGCTAAACTTTGTTCTAGAACATACAAAGGACAAGATAAGGTACAAAATGGTTGTGTCTTGTGCTTTGCAAATATATAAAACTGATTTCGTGGTCACGGCTGAAGTGTTTAGCTTCACTCTCCCTAGCGACGCTTGCTTGAGAATGAGCACTTTTAATCCTCGTCTGCAAAAGGAAGTGGCAACCCTGAAGCTAGAAATGAGTCGTGGCTGAGATGACTATTTGTGGGTCTGAGTTCTGTTGGGCTCGGAGTGAACCAACCTCTACGATTTCCAGTGAGTCTCTCAGTGCAGGAAACAGAATGGTGTTTTCAGGGGTACCTGGGCATCTTGAAGGAAGTAAGCTTTTCATTCTAAATGAGCTCATTGACGTAACACAAAACCAGTGTTAAATTCGATTCAACAACTCTGAGTGTTGTTTGTACCTTAGTGATTCTAAAACACTGACTAAAGCTCCCCCTGTGTTTTGTGCCTCCGTTTTTATAGTTTGTCAGTGGGAAGCATCCAAACTTCATAGCCTGACTTTCTGGTAGGAGAACAGCTTCCTTTTCCAAGCTTTTCCACCGCAGCATGAGCTTAGAGTCTCCCTAACTATGGAGTCTCTTGATCTACTTGCCTGAAAGATATTTCTGCCCATTTTCATTAAAAGTTGTCTTCACGTCCCCAAGTCCGCAGGCAGAAGGTGTTATTCATACTTCTGACCCCTGTATTTTGCCATGACAAGAGATTTATCTTTATTTTCCTCTCATCATGGAATCTCTTTATTGAAAATACTTACCTTCATTGATTTTCAACCTTGTAGTTATTAAAATATTTGGAACTGTTATATCTAGCTTGAGCAACCATTAAAAAATCTTGTATGATCCACAACCCTGCTATAATTTTAGACACTCAGCAAAAAAACCTCTGTGCTCCAAAGCAGTGCCTCTGTATTGTGACCAATTAGCAATCTGAAATAATAGCTTCACAGAAAACAAAGTTGTTCTCCAAAGGTCAGTTAGAATTGTACTGAGAATAACCAGTCCAGTTATACATAATGCAAGCTACTTCTGGGATATGCTTTACATATATTGAATGAATTTCCATAACAACTGTAAAGGGTAGATTACTTTATATTTACATTAGTGTATGAATATCAAGGGACTCATGAGTCTACCAGTGGGCATGAGAGGAAATTTGAGTCTAATGACTTTTTAAATGATTAATGCACATCTGTGGCACATCATGAATACAGCCATTGTGACCACTTGCCTCATGCACGCAACATGTCTTATTTATTTTTACACCCCCTTCCCTTCTGATGCTCCTCCATCCCTTGTCCTGGACCTGTCATTAACCACTGAACCAAAATTTGTCTGTCCGACTTTTGAGAGTCTGTTTGGGAACCAGAGTATTTCAATTAAAACTACACTTCAGCTCTACAAGTTTGTTTTTTTTTTTTTTTTTTTTTTTTTTGAGACAGTGTCTCTCTTTGTAGTTCAGGCTGGCCCTCAGCTCACTATGTAGCCCAGGCAGGCCTCGAACTCAGCAATCCTCCTGTCTCTGCCTCCCGAGTGCTGGAATGACAGGTGTGAGCCACCAAGCCCAGCACTGTGGTATGTGGTACTGATTGCTGGTGGGCGTGAGTCTCCATGCCCAGCATTGGATGTGGTTACCAGGATTGAACTCAGGACATTGCACTTGAGAGGCAGGCGCCGGAACCACTGAGCTAAATCTCTGGCCCACTACAAGTAATTTTTAATTCCTCTCTTACCACTGTGTTTGTGAGGAAATTATTCTCAACACTCCACAAATATTTTCCTACTCTTCTAGTATTGATTAATAGTATCTTTTATAATTGCTGACTGTAAAATCTGCATTTATATTCAGACTTGTGAGAACATGGTACTATTTTTTCCAGTCTTAATCATTTCATATAATTTTGATGCAGCATTAGAAGTGAAAGACAATTATGAAAGAGCGCAGAAAAAAATTGTAATACTTTTTCTAGCAAAGTGAGAAAACAGGAAGTGCAACTCGGTGAATCCTTCTGAGAAGATTCTCTGTAGGGATGATTATTTCACAATATTAGGGCATAATTTTACTGGAATAGTGTTTTTTAGGTTTTCAGAGCACCCAGGCACACTGCATCACACATGAAACATACTTGCACACATAAAAATCTATTATCCTTCTTCTAGAAGTTCAGAATAAGCTAGGGTAAATATTCGCACACCATTTTGGGGTGTGAGGGCTGAACTTCAAGATTTAAATCGCCTGCCCAAGGGGAAAAAGAAGATCTAGATTTGCAGCTTTCCTCTAGATAAAAATCAGACTCTCCTAAGGATACTTATTTTGCATTCCCAAAAGGCACAAGCTTTGATCCATTCTAGCAAGTTTCTGAGGAACTACACACATCTTCAAAAGGCCTGGCATGAACAATCCATAAGGACCATAAAGAAATTCGTCTCCCAGAGCGGGGCTGGACGTAGCGGACTGTGGGGCAGAGCTGGAAACTCAGAGCACAGCTACTGCTTTTCCAACGTCACTTCCTCTCTTCTCTTTGCAGAGAAGCTTCGCCACCTCCACCCACCTACCGCCACTGCTATGGTGATAAATACGAGTGTGACAGAATTCATTCTGTTTGGGCTTACACACGATGCTGAACAGCAGAAGGTGATATTTGGGGTCTTCTTGATTCTCTACCTTATGACTCTGCTGGGGAACTTGGTCATCGTGGTGACCATTAAAACCAGCCAGACCCTGGGGACTCCCATGTACTTCTTCCTGTTCTACTTGTCCTTCACCGACGCTTGTTTCTCTACCACCACGGCCCCCAGGCTGATTGCAGATGCCCTTTCTCAGAAGAAGACCATCTCCTACAATGAGTGCATGACGCAGATCTTCGCAGGCCACTTCTTTGGGTCCATGGAGATCTTCGTGCTCGTCCTCATGGCCGTGGACCGCTACGTGGCCATCTGTCGGCCCCTGTGGTACTCGGCCATTATGAGCCCGCATGTCTGCAGAGTGCTGGTGAGGCTAGCCTGGGTGGGGTCTGGCATCCATTCTTTGGCACAGATTTTCCTGGCTCTGCGACTGCCCTTCTGTGGCCCCAACGTGATCGATCACTTCTTCTGCGACTTGCAGCCTTTGCTGAAACTCGCCTGCATGGACACTCGTGTGGTCAATTTGTTGGTCGTGTCTAACAGCGGGGCCATCTGCACGGTGAGTTTCGTGCTGCTGCTCATCTCCTACACCGTCATCCTGTACTCTCTGAGAAGCCACAGCGCGAAAGGAAGACAAAAGGCCCTTTCCACGTGCACTTCCCACGTCACTGTGGTTGCACTATTCTTTGGCCCTTGTATCTTTATATATGCACGTCCGCCAACCACCTTTCCCGTGGACAAGATGGTGACCGTGTTTTACACAATCGGCACACCTTTACTCAACCCTCTCATCTACACCCTGAGGAATGCAGAGGTGAAAAGCGCCATGAGGAAGTTGTTGTGTCATGAACTATGACTTCGGGTGACCCGTGTCGTGTGAGAATTCCAATGTGCAGCGTTTAGCGCGTGGGCTGGGAAAATAATCAAAGTTCCCGAAAATACTCAACCATGGAAAAATCTAGAGTTTTGCAACTTGCACTTGTAATTTCAGGCAATAATGTTTTATCAAGCGTTCTTTTCCTTTTTAAGATAATCTCATCTACCTATAAAGAGCACGAGCTCCTTCATCCTCTCACTCTCCAGTGATTCCTAGCTCCTGCACGGTGGGTATACGATTCCGGTCACCAGGGCCCCACAATGCATTACTCTAACCGATGCAGAGTAGTGAAAAACACAGAGACGTATATGATTGCTTCACACGTGCGTCAGCATTTCCTTCAACCGACCATAAAACCTCAGGTCGCACCAAGCATTCCCAGTCACTTTGATATAGACAAGGAGAGGCTACGTGAATATTTATATCATGAAGAACATGCCTGTCAAAGTGTGTAGTCTTATGTTCACATGCAGTTGAACCCCTCTGAGTAACTGTTCGCCATTTTCCTTATTTCACACCTGACCATTTGACCTGAAAGCATTTGAATCTAGTTTTGTGAAGTTTAAACTATAATGGGCCCTTGGTGAGTTCACAGTCATTTTACAGGACACTGGGCACCGTGGTGGTCATACATGGTCATAACATGCTGTGACCGTGTCCATCCCCTCTTTGCCCACCCTCATCCTCCTCATTTCCCTCCCCTGATCCTCTTTTGCTTCTATGTCTCCTTTCTGCTCTCATGTTATTTCTTTTCCAACCTAGATTCCATATTCTAGGGAAAACATGATACTTGACTTTCTGAGTCTGGCTTATTTCACACAATAATGCCCAGTTCCATCCATTTTCCATCCAAATGACATGAGTCAGTTCTTCGTGGCTGTATAGCCCTCCACATTTCTATGAAAGTACCCATTGATGGGCACCAGGCTGATTCCGTATCTTGAAATGCATGATGCACACAGGGACCTCCGTAACAGGCTGAGGTTAATTCCCTTGGGTCCACATCAGAGAACTGTGTCAAGTGGTCAGTTTTTGGTTTTATGAGGAACCTCCATACTGGCTTTCACACATTCCTTCCAACAAGGTGCGAGAGTTCCTTCCTCCCCCTCAGCTTTCCAGCGTTGCTCTTGTATTCTTCGTGAAAGCAATTCCACCTAGGGTGAGGTGAAGCCCCTGTCATTCGCTGCTCACTCACAGTTAATACAGTGAGAGAAAACTTGTATCTGTGTCTGAATAAAAATTCCTTTCACCATTAGATATCACAGGTCCTAAATTTCCTTTGGATGCAGACAACGATAAAACCTAAAATGTCCATGATAAGTCACTGACCCGAGTGCTGCAGGTCCTCAAACTCCACCTTCATCTGAGGCCTGGGAAACTAACTAGGAAAGGCAGGCAGGAGGGTCAGGGGTTTGGAGTGCAGGGAGGGAGGATTATTCAGGGGCGGAGAAGTCTTTCTAAAGTTGGTGTCCTAACAAGCTGGCCTATTGTCTCTGGACCTGGGAGATGTTGAAACATTTATATTTTTCTTCTCTGTTGAGTCTTTTCTGTAGAACATTCCTTGTCCCTGTTCATTGTATCATTCTTGACGTCAAAGAGAAATGTCTTCCTGTGACCACAGACAAAGCCTTCCTCTGCCCCCAGCCAGTAGCTATTACTTCCCAAATTCTCCTCCTGTGGAATGGCTCCCGGAAAGTTCATCCCAGGTCCTGTGGCAAAGGTATGGTTTTCTTTCTTAGAGATCAGTTTATTTACTCTTTAGAAACCTGACAGCACAGTGCAAGTGTCAGTCAAACAAAATAACCTGATCTAAGTCATGTCAGAGCTCAGTTCATACATCCACACAATTTGTCTAGAGGACACACATCTCTTAAAAACAATACGAACAGGTAGGGTCTACCTATTCTCGATGTTCTTTATGCGTAACCAGTATGTGCATTCTTATTCCATGTGTTGAATGTAACTAACTCTACAGTTGTCACAGCCTGAAAGTGATGTCTATGCTGTAATTCTGTTTGATGATTAAAGTGTGATTGTAAACACTGAACCAAATCAGCCGGTCAACAGTGGCTAAAAGGAGACAGGAGAGGGCAAGGGAGTGGCATGATAAAAATGAGACGCGTCTATGTGTCAGAGGAATGTCATCGTTATTTATCATACACATACACTAGTACAGAAACGTGTGCACTCTCAGGTCAGCTGTGGCACAACTAAGATGCTCCGACGGACCCAAGATCCATTCACGAGAAGAGACTTCTTCAGGCGTGGAAGACCCACTTCCGCCTGGGGAGCAGCGTGGGCTTAGTGACAGCCGTGGCTGGCGAGCTGCAGAGAAACTGCAGGCAATGCGTCATTTCCCGCCCTCGAGGGAGTCAGCCCCGCGAGCAGGGGGCCTTTTCCTCCACTCGGGATGAAGACGCAGGTCTGAGCTGCTCGCCAGGACGTGTCTGGCTGCTGCAAGTTCCCCCCGGGGACTGGGAAGGCCTCGGCAGCAGCAACTGTTAGTGTGGAAAGGGTGTTGGCAACGGATATTCCGAACAATTAAAGGTTTGCGTCAGCCTCGGGGACCGAGTGGCTGCGCGGGAAGGAGAAGGTGACCCCGGCGCGGCCCGGGCCCCTGGGGCTGCACCGCCCTCCTCAGGCTGCAGGCGAGACGAGAGCAGGAGCCCGTCCTTTGCAGCCACCTCCGAGAAGCGCGTGGCCGGAGAAGTCACCCCTGCAGAGCCTCTGGTAATGCCCTGCGGCCCGGTGGGGCTCACCGGAGTCTTCAAGGACTCACAATGGCTCCTCGTGAGCGGGCACTGTCAGGGACTTCTACAGGCAGAAAGATCTGCAGGCTCAAGGCCATTTGAGACCCGAGATCCACAAGTCCTCGGCAGTGCCACAAAGGAGTAAGAGGGCACAGACGCCGCGTCGTTTTCCAGACAGGAGATTCGGTGCCGCTTGTCTTCTGCTTGGACAGAATTCTGTTTGAGCCCAGTGCCCTGAGCCCAGTGCCCTGAGCCCTTTGTCACAGCTACACCCCGACAACCCGGGCCAGTTGTCTCTAATTAACATCAGCATATAAGAGTAGAAGGAAGGTTTTTGTGAACATTATTTCTCAGGAATAGAAGGATCACCACACCTCACACCTAACATTCTAGATCACATAGAATCTAATACAAAAAGTCAGTCTTTATGTCTCAGAGAAGCTCTTTCTTGAGGCGCATACCATAATGTCCAAGAAATTTTATTTCAGATATGTCACCAATCAAGTGAGATTAAAAATACAAAACCAGAATTTGGAGGAAGAGGGGGTTTACAGATTTATGCGTGGACCCAGTTCGAACAAAAACAAAGTAGAAAATTCTTCAAATCAATCTTCTTCTCCTAGTACGGAAGTTACTAAATTGGTTCACAAGTACAGAACAGTCTTTAGGGGAGGTGTTTGTGGGTTTTTGGTCCTAGACCACTGGTGGAAATGTGTGATCTTATCACAGAAAGCTGAATGTTGTCACATTTCAAACTAGGAAATATGCTTAAAATGTTATGAGTTCATTTTTCTAATAGTCCTATTTCATTGACAGAATAAAGGGTAAATATTTTTAAAGCATTCACACAATGGACAACAACTGTAAAACTACATTCATTTGAGGTTTGCCTGGGCTACATAGTGAGCTCAGGGCCAGCCTGAACTGCAAAGCGAGACCCTGTCTCAGGGAAAAAAAAAAAAAAAACCTACTTTCAACAGCTAATGCAAAACTTAGTTACTTAATGATAAGTTAAAAACTAAGTAAATTCCTAAAATTCTATGTACAGAACCCTAGCTAACATCAATTAGCAAAATAAATGAAATGACTTGGAGAAATGCATGAGATTTGGTGCTTGTTTGGCATGTCCATTAATCCTTAGGTCACTTGTTATCAATAAATCTGGGAATTCTTGGAAGACTGTGAACTTCTGAATTCCAGACCACACAGGAACCCTCCCAGCTTATGTTTTCAAATACACTAAGCTCATATTTCAGGAGCCAGAAGAGCTTGAGTCCTGACAGATGGTGGAACTTCAGGTGCCAAGCTGGAGGACAGTATCCCCTGGGGAGCTGATTCCTCTTTCACAGATGACATTTGCTTTCAAAAATATTCAGTCATCTCTCTTGTTTTTTATCACCCTTTTCACCATCTGTACTACTGCTGCCGTGTCTGTGTGCCGGAGGCACCTACACATGCACATCTCTGTTTCTGCCTAGTTCTTGGGTATGAAAAGACTTGCAGTTCTGGTAGGCTGAATAGGCAACCCACTGCTGAACCCATTATAAACGTATATGGTGCTTCTCATGAGCAGAATAAGAGAAAATGTAGAGAATAATGCTTTTTAAGATGCTAATATCTTGTGTCCCTACATGTTGAAAATTACCACTGGGATGCAAAGTGTTGGGGGTTTGTCCCATGGAGAAGTTGCTTTCCATAGGACATGGTCAGATGATGCTAATTTAGAAGCCTCTATGTGGCAAGCAATGGATTATTTTTGCTTTTGGGGCTCAGAGTCATCATTATAAGCTAATGTATAAAAATTGTTATTATATTTGTATGTGTTTTATAACTAGATCATTCCTACAGCTTATGAGAAAGGTATAGGAAAAACAATAACAATATTTTTAAAGTCTACCATTAGTGAAGGAGGTAAATTGAAATACAAGCACTGAGACACAAGCTATCATTTTGAGGATTTTTTTTTTTTTTTGTACCAAAGACTGAACTCTGTACCTTACACTTGCAAGGCAGATGCTGGAACCACTGAGCTAAATCCCTGGCCCTACAAGTTATCTTTTGAAGTCAGTAAAAACCAGGTATAGGAAAACCAATACTGCCATGTAGGAAAAGAGAGGCACAGTCATGTGCTAAACTCTATTACAACTGCTTAAAATGGCAGAGTCCAGAAAAGCTCCTGCATGTTTTCCACACCGTGGACCTGAGCTAGATCTGTCCTCACTAAGAGCCAGGAGTAGCAGAAATTTAGGTGAAATTATGGAGGAAAAATAACCAAAGAAAGTTAGGAGAAAATAATCAATTTGCAGAGTTTTCTGGATGAGGCAAGCTTTTGAATCTCCAAGTGACAGGTTGGTCTAAAATATCATACGGCCTAGAACGATTACGTCTCGTGTTACTTAAATACTAGTAGAATATAATGTGTTACCAGAGCCTGTCAGCAATCGGACAGCACCTGAGTCAGGGGATGAGGATGAAGAAAACACAAGACAGACAAAGACAGACAAAGATGGGGTCGGGAGGACCTCTCAGCCAGTACTGAGCAGGCACCACGTTTATTGATCAGGCTATATTTATACTGATTTAGAAGGGTAATATGATGTCAAAAATGGTTACTATGATCTTATACATTTATCATTTGGTTGGTAGAAACAAAATCAGGAAGTCAAGAAATCAGCGCACTTCCCAGAAACGAGAACAGAAACAAATGGTAACTATAAACATGATGATCATAAGTCTAGAATTAATTTCTCAAAATGTCAAACTACAATTCTCTTAAATCTTTTCCCTAACTCTAACTTCCTTTTACTACTTTCTATTAATGCTTAACTTTTAATAGAATAAGACCAGAAGAATAAGTACATCCATCATACAGTTAATTAATTCTGCTAACTTTATTGAACTCTGTCCTAGCCTACGTACACACTGGAAGAGAAACAACACATTGCTAACTTGAGAGACAATGGTCAGTGGGCCCAGCACAGGAATAGGGGAATTTTCCTGGAGCCAGGACATGTTTTCTGGCGGTAACCCAGGGCAGCTCCTTGTTAGAGCAGATCCTCTGGTATATTCGGGGCAGCACCATAAAGTGCAGACCCCCGACTCAGGAGTTATTCTTTATATTTTGGCAGAAAATTCATCACAGGGTCATCTCTTCTTCTCATGCACAAAGCCATGCAGCTGAACAATAATGTGACCGAGTTTGTTCTTCTTGGGTTGACACAGGACCCTGTTAGGAAGAAAGTACTTTTCGTCATTTTTTTGGTTTTCTATCTGGGAACACTGACCGGGAACATGCTGATTATTACCACCATCAAGACCAGCCGGACCCTGGGAAGTCCAATGTACTTCTTCCTTTTTCATCTGTCCTTATCTGACACCTGCTTCTCTACTTCCGTAGCCCCTAGAACGATTGCGGACACTCTCGTGAGTCAGGCCACTATTACATTCAGCGAGTGCATGATCCAAGTCTTCACCTTCCATTTCTTCGGCTGCCTGGAGATCTTCATCCTGATCCTCATGGCCGTGGACCGCTACGTGGCCATCTGTAAGCCCCTGCGCTACACAACCATCATGAGCCGCAGGGTCTGTGCAGCGCTGGTGGCCGTGGCCTGGGTGGGATCCTGTGTGCATTCTTCGGCCCAGATTTTTCTGGCCTTGAGTCTGCCCTACTGCGGCCCCAATGTGATTGATCACTATTGCTGTGACCTGGAGCCCCTGCTGGAACTTGCCTGTGCGGACACCTATGCGGTCAACCTGCTCCTGGTGTCCAACAGCGGGGCCATCTGCACGGTGAGTTTCGTCTTGCTGATGTTGAACTACGTGATCATCCTGCGTTCGCTCAGAAACCACAGCGCTGAGGGGAGGAGAAAGGCCCTCTCTACCTGCGTCTCCCACATC
>PVIC010044814.1:0-14865 GCA_004025085.1 Thryonomys swinderianus
CTTTTTGCTTTTTGTATCATATTTATTCCTTCCCCTCAACACATTCCCACACCAAGTTTCCTATAGAAATATTCCACTCTATAAAAGCTGTCCTACTTTCTAGAGCTCATTTGCATCTATAGGTGTTCATGCCCAAGAGAAGATCCAGAAATTGTCTATCTGTGATCTATTGATTTCACTTATTAGTATATCCTCCAGGTGTCTCCATTTGCACCTAAATGGATCGATCTTGTCATTCTTTATGGCAGAGTAATACTCCATTTTATTAAAAAACCACATCTTCTTTATCCACTCTCCAGCTGATGGACATCTGGGTTGTTTCCAAGACTGAGCTATCACGAACTGAGCTGCTATGAATAAGGGTGTACATCTGTCTTTCCAATGTGTCGCTCTCTCATTTTGAGGATTTGCTTACACTCTCCCTGACTCAGTTTCCTCAACTGCAAAGCAGAGTAGTTTTAGTCCCCGGGTTGTGGTGAAAATTAAGTGACTTTTATGCACAAAACACACTTAAGACAATGTTTATACAGTAACACACACACGCAAAAAACAGTGCTTTCTTATACTGGCTTCTACAGATTACTTACAGGATTTTACTCCTGACAGCATTCTCACATATATGCCTTCCTTTTAAATAGTTTGGAGTCCAGAACACAGCAATACCAAGTGCAGTTTTTCAACTCTGATTCTGTATCTTAATGTCTCGAAGGAAAGGGAGGTGGTACTGTACAAAACCACTCTTACTAGTTTCTGATTGTGACCTTGCTTGTTCAGTACCAGAGCAAACACCACATTCATACTCTGCCTGTTTCTTCATTGTTCCTTCCCAATCAATGGATTTTCCAGAGCAGATTTCTCAAAACTTGTTGGACCTAAGAACCACCCAGGGAGCTTAAACTGTAGCGATCAGGGGCACATTCACATTGTAATTCCATGGGTCTAAAGAGGAGTCCGAAAATCTGCATTTTCAGAACTCCTAAAGAGGTTTTGCTTCAAATGGTTCCTGCTGTTCCCATTCAAAACCCAGCATGGGAAAAAATCTTTCAAACCTTCCAAAACAAAATGAGGAGGTGGTTGTAGCCACAACAGCTGGAAGGCACTACCATAGCATCTCTTTATCTGCCGTGTTGCCAAGCCCTTCCTTTGTACTTCATAAATAATCATCATGATAATAATAGCTGGAATAAGTGGGATGAAATTAAACAAGGGAAGAGTGGAGCCATCACTGTAATATATAATGAGGGAGAAAAGTGCTGGCTGCCATTAAAGAGAGACCCAGAGGTCCAGTGTGTTTCACAAGCCACAGGTCAAACAGCAAGTGATTTTCTCAACTGGAAATCAGATGCAAGGTATCCTATACAAAACTGTCCCTGCACTGTATTTTTGATTCCTTGGGTGACTTGCTGAGCCCAGACAGGGCTGGCAGTGGTCAGCTCACACAGAAGTCCCAGGAACCACTTCAAACATTCCTTAGCTCAGGCAATGAAAATCACCACGCCCCCTGGAAGGCACTCACTTCTCTGCAGTAGGCATCACTCACATGGCTCAATTAATCAACTAGTATTTGGGTTCCAGTGTATACAAGATACTATGCTAGCCCCAAGAAGATGATGAAATGAAATACAGCTCTGGTCTTCTGGGACCATGCAATGCCTTTGTGGGGAAGAGGGTGAAGATAGGATTCATGAAACCTGGCAAGAAAGAAGAAAAGGAATATATAGTCTATCTTTTCTATCTTCCTTGGGTTCTGTGTCCACCTTCATCCTGCTCTGTTCCCCTAGAAGATAATGACTCAGGGATTTATGAACCACAGTTCTTTTGTTCTGACTTCTTTAAGGTCAAGGTTTGGGGTCACCTGCAGGAAACTGGAGGTAGGAAAAGCAAGAGGTCTCCACACTTATTCCCTAGTCCATTCTTTCCCTCTCTAAGAGTCAGTAGTAATTACATTTTGTGCCTGGGGACATAACTGCTCTTCGGAGGCCCTTCTTCTGTTACCTTTTCCAAGTCCCTGCAATTGGTTCTTAAAGATACCTGGTACCTGAAGAACTGGTGGTGGCACCTACCTGTAACCCCAGGTACTTACCATCCTTCATTGGGTTCCCCTAATCTGCCCAGATGAGTACAAATAGACCCCTCATCCAATTCACTTCCATCATTCTTTCAGAGCTTACCCTCTGTAGCAGATGCTGCTGAAGTCCCGTGAACATAGCCTGGGCATATCCCATTTTCATGTTATCTTCTTATAGCCAGCTTCTGTGCTCTTTCTGGCCTCAGATATATGCTTGGGCTGCACAAGTGTTCACACCCTAATGCACAGTCCTCAACACATGATGAAAGGCAATTGATAGAGAAAGGAATAGCCCAGCTTCCTAGACCTTCAGGATGTCTAAAGTGTGCTCTTTGACATTTCTCTGAGGTCCACAGTCGGGCTGACCCCCTCAGTTGCCCACAGTGAAACCTTGCTCATTAATACCCTCTAAAGCAGCTTCTCACTCCCCTCTATTCTATTTCACATCTCTACTCCCCACTAGCGCTTCTTGAAGTCAACTCCCAAATAAATTACTTGGTCTCATGTGCCACCGGTGATGAGAATTTAGTAGGGTTAAATCTCCAGTGAATCCAGACAGGTCTCCACAGAGCAAAACTATGTGGAAGTCTGCCCTGCTCCCTTTGGCCACTGGGTAAATTGCGGTGAAAAGCAACAGTCTGGAAATGCAGCATCTGCTATACCAGACCAGGAAATGAACATGGTCTCAAAAAGTCAGAGGTTCTGAAGTATGAGAGGTGCTGGGTATCATTTTGGATACTCTCCTGCCTCCATGTGCTATCTAAGTCACTGAGGAGAAACAGCTTCCCTTTATATAAGGGGATCTCACAAGGTAAAGCAGACGCCCTTCTGGGCTTCCGGTGGTGAATCACTCCCCATAGCTAATCTATGTCCTGTGAGTAATTCAGAAATGGCACACGTTGACACTGTCTTATGGTAACGTCATCTCCACACTCACTGTAAAGTGGTACAGGGAAGAGCGAACCTTTCCTGAGGTTGCTTGGATTACTAGTTCTAGTAGTGAACACCCAGGAGCCAGTAACTTTTTATTGTTCATCTTTTTAAAAATTTCTATTAGTATAAGTTTGTAGTACCTAATGATTGCTTTCCTTGTGAAAAGCTGGTACATGTACATAACACATCTTCATTCTCTCTTCCCCCTCCCTTCTCTCCTCCTCCTTCCCTTCATCTCTTTATCCCCTTTCCTTTTGCAAAAGATCTAATTCCCTGTCTCTTTCCCAATGCCTATTTTTTAGCTTGTTCTTGAATTTATTTATACTTTGGGATTATCATATAAGAGAAGCCATGTGATATTTAAGTGTATGTGTCTGATTCACTTCACTTAACATTACAGTCTTAAGTTGCATCCATTTTCTATTATTCATCTCATGCCTACCAATGAGCTTAGCACACAACATAGTCCTCCTTATGCAACAAACCTTCTTTAATTACATCAAATTGAACTCTTCTTGTTACGTGAGTGGACCACCTCTGTAGGAAAGATGGAGATAAGCTTCCAACAGAGACAAGCCTTAGGAAAGCTATTCACCAAAGCTCCCCTCTTAGCCAGAAGTAGAGGCCTTCTTGGCCCTGAAATTAGGCCTGCCTAGCTTGTCCTGTTTTCTTTCTTCTTGCTTTAGACCACACAGAAGAACAAAAAATTATAAACATTCCAGACTGAACAAAGTGTCAATGTATCCTAAGATCCCTGGATACTTCGGCTGTACCTCACTTCCACAGTGGAGAAGAAGGGGGCAAAGAAGGAGAAGGAGGAGAATGAGAACAGGAACAAGAACAAGAAGAAGCAGGAAGAGAGGAAGCTGTGGTCATTAAGACCATAATATTGGGCTGAGAACTGGTAGGATCCAATATTATTCCACAAATAAAATATAAAATAATACCACATTCCTCATTATTTTTTCAATTTCTCATGTTTGGAAGAGCTGCTAGATGGTACTCAAGAAACAAGACATGATCTCTAAGGTGTTCAATGTCCAAGACCAGGCACTTCACCCAAAGGGAGAAAACTGCCTCACTCTGTGCCTATGACACAGGTGTCTTTGAGCCTTCTCAGGCTCTGCTCCTGTTCAACCTTCCTATAATGACTTGTTCATCAGAGAACCTCATCTCTTTGTCCATCTAAACTAGAAGGACACAGTTTTCCAGTTTATTCCAAGGTAAGGCACTGCTAAAGGACTGGACATAAAGGGGAAAGGACAAGTCTTGCTCCCCCTCTCTACTTTGTAAGAAGCATCTCCAGCAGCTTTTGATTTTTCTAGAAGACCCTACAGTCTTTCAGTGGACTCCAGAACCTTCTCTATCAGCTAGCCCTAGAATCTCTCTCCTTCTGCCAGTCTAGAGCAACTAGGCCTCATTCTATTGCTAATCTCGGGGCTGCCTTCCCATCCCTATTTAGTTTCTCAACAATTCCATGACCTGCAAACTAATTCACCTCTTACATTCTCTTTGTTTTCTTCTGTTTCCCAAATTTGACTCTGCCAGACACAAGTCCCTTCCTTCCTTTCAGGGAAGTCAGGGAAGTTATTCCACAGCTCCAAATTCTTGTGTCTCCTCAGTCCCTAATTCTCCCATCCAACTCCTTCAGAAAATAAAATCCTCATTTTGTGCTTGATCCACAGCCATTTTTGCTCCTAATGCCTAACTTTTCCTAAGGAAAGATGAAACGGAGGAGGGGGGAAGGAGACATATAATTTCTTCTGATTCTTCTACAATGGCAAGAAGAATACAAATTTGTATCTCAATAAATTATGGTGCAAAAGTTAAGACCCTAGAAAACATAGAGTCTCCAAGGGTCATAGTTTCTCCCACAAATCCCCTGCTGCTGCAGTGTGACCTGTACAAGTAAGTTAAGAAGAGGAAACACCCCTCTGAGGAGGCAGCCAAAGTCTCAGACTCTGCTAAAACCCTTCATGGAAGGTTTTCTTTCATCCACTTGCACAGTCTGGGGAAGCAGAAACAGAGAAAGAATGTGCTGGGCCTTTCTCAGTTTCCAAGAGGCATTCTCTTTGCCTCTGGACCTAAGGTTCCCCTTCCACTCTGGACTTACTTACCATTTGTTAGACTTTTCAGGGTTGAAAGGCTGTGAGGAATCACCTCATCTCATTCTGCTGGCTTAGGACAAGGGGCATGAAAACTAAGATGGAGGAATGGCATATCCTTGTTGATCAGGAGGCCAATGCCAGACCAAGGACTAGAACTCAAGTCTCCACATTCCACCTCCTCCTCCAATTTGCCAGTATCTATTTTTTAAATTGAATTCTTTATTGGTACATTTTATATACAGTTCACAATCGCACTCAACATTGGGAAACTTGTACCAGTATATGACACAAGTTAATTCTCATTTTTACCCAGATCCCTACCTACCCACAACCCCCCCTTATATACACCTGCTATGTCTTTCTTTCCAAATCATATTTATTCTTTCCCGTCATTATGTTCCCCCACTATATTCCCTTAGAATATTTCCCATTTTACAAAATCTATCATACATTCTTGAACTCATTTACATCTACAGGTTCTCATACCAGAGAAAAGATATGGTATTTACATATCTGTGTTCTATTTATTTCATTTATTAGTGTGTCCTCAAGGTGTATCCATTTGCACACAAATGAATAAAACTTGTCATTCTTTATTGCCAGTATCTATTTTAAAGAAATCTTGGTAAAAACACCAGTGAAAACTTAGGAATTCAAATCCAAAGAAACTGAGTTATTGCTCCTGCTCTGTCTCCATATGTCTATAAGCCCTACTGGTCTTTACATGAGTGTTCTATGCTTCACTCATTTCTTCAGAAAATAGTTATGAAAGTACTCACTATGTTCCAGACACCGTTACAGACACTGAGAATGTTCAGGTGACATGGCATATAAAATCCTCATCTTTACAGAAACTAATTCCAGGGAAAGGAGATGGACAAAATATAGAATCACTAGAAAATGCAAGGTACATTGCATGGTGATAAACGTGGTGGGAAGAGGAAGGAAATTTTTGTTAGAGTGGAAATATGTGAATTTCAGATAGAATGATCAGCAAAGTCCAGTGAGTGTATCTGCAGATGAGGATAGAAATGGAATCTACCTTATAAATGAATGTAAGCAGGCAAGTGAAGACAAAAAGCCAACCACAGAAAATACCCCAGAGTTGACACTAAATAAGTACCAGCTATCACTGCTATTACCACATTACTGTTGATGTTTACTATTCCAATTATTTTGACATTAGAACTTTGAATTTGGGTTCTGCTGATTACCGGCAAAGGAAGTAAATCTAATTTCCATCTTCTCATCTATCACATGATGACAATAAGTCTCCATATCATCAAGATATTGTAAAAACTATGTGAGTTTATTCTTAGAAAGTACTTTGAAGAGTTCCTGTGACATTGTGAGTGCTCAGTAAATATTAGCAAAACCACCACTGGAAAGAATGTTGCAGGACATCAGGAATCACTCTTTTGTTCATCATTAAACAAACCTCCACTAGGCAGAACAAGCTCTGGTACACGGTGCACAATTAGTTAATAGTTGTTAAATGAATAAATTGAATATTTATATGAAATGATTACTATGTGGCAGTCTAGATCCCATAGAAAACAAAAGTCACAAGTTGGATCATTTGAGTTGAGCCTACTGTCAAAGACATGGGAAGAGTAGAGAAAAATCTAGGGCTAATGAGACACTACATTGAGCAGCAGTGGAGCTCCAGGCTTGAAGGATCAAGGTAAGTTACCAGTTTTTGACTGAGCACTCTGAGTCTAGGAGCACAGTTGTCACCTGAAAGCCCCTCAGAGAGGGGGTAGTATGATCTCTTGCTGGGGCTCCACATTAGCCGGGCCACTGAGAAGGCAGAGGACATGAGACATCAATGATGCAATCAGTAGAAGTGAGTCTCTGGGGAGCAGAAACAGAGACTACCCACAATAACTTTATGTGTTTTAATCTCACTCAATCTTCACAACAATCTATACAATAAAAATTTTTCATTATTCTTTTCTAGATAAAGAAACAAGGGCTCACAAGTCACGTGGGGGTCTATTTCTCATCCATCTCAAGCCAGTACCCAGTGGACTCTCACTCTTCATCATGCTGTTTCTTCATGATTCCTCAACCAACTTTCATGAAAGAGGAAAATAAGTTCCCATAAATGTCTGGAAATGAATTCCCAACCTCTGCTACAAATGTAAGAGAGGAAGAGTTCTACCTTTCCGGTGTCCCCCTCTAGCTGAGCAGCTCTGACAAGAAAATCATTCTCCCATAGGACGTCATCGTTTACTTCTACACTTTTACCTCCTGCTTTTCTTTGTGCTCCTGCCACCACATAGAGTAGATTACATGTTTCTGCAGTGTGAGTCTTTCAACATATTGATCCATTTTCCAGAGCTTCTCCTCACATCTGGTCCTCTCTCCACTTGACCTCATTCCTCAGTTATTGCCCCACATAAAATGTGCCTTCCTTGGAACTGAACATACTGCTTCTGAAATCATGTCCCTCCCTGTTACAGATCTGGGGGATGAAATTCAAAGAGGTTAAATGAGGCTTCCTGAAAATCAGGCTTAGAGGTACATGAACAGATGTCATCTGCTTCAACCTAAAGCTAGGAGTAAAAGCAGCCATGGAGTCCTCTGAAGGACTCACCTCATCCCCTCCACTCCTCCAGAAACTTGCAGATTGCATCTGCCTCCTGTTTGGGGAGGCTTTGGGGAGGGAGGCAGGAGAGATAATTCGGCATGTCCTCAGTTAAAGGGGCCATGCTGTGAGCCTGGGAGAGTTCTATTTACAGCCGCCTCCCTTACACAAGTGGAGATCTGGACGCTGCACTGGACTCTCCAGGATGCAAAGCTCTGGGAGATGCCAGATCGTTATCACTGTCAGATACAATTTCCTCCCACCGCCTCTGCCCCTCCGCCAGGCGGGTGGTGTCCATCTGTTTATGGAAACAGCAAGGTCCTGGCTGGGTATTTTTAGACAGGGCCTTTGTTGAGCAGAAGTAACTTCCCACCAGAATTGTCACCATTCCAATTTCTCCTGTTCATGTATCTGTGGTAAGACCTTCATTAAAACAGAAAAGCACAAGCCAGGGGCTGAAAGTTCCTTAGAACGTGGTAGAGGTTGACCTTTCTCATTACCTCCTCCTGCAAGTGTGGATTTCCTGTTTTGATTTGCTTCAGAGTGGTTTTTTTTTTTTCTTTTTCTTCTCCTGTCAATATGTTGAATTAGAATAATTACAGCTCCTCCCAACCCCGTTGAAAAATAAGCATTGTTTGAAGATTTCCTGGGAAATGGGAAATTGCACGGCTTGCCTGTGACAGCTGAGTCTGAGCAACAGCAAGTTGAGCTGGAGTCCACATCTCCCAGGTGACCATTTAAATATATTTATTGTTTTCTAACACACATTGTAATAAAAAGCTTTCCTGATGTTGCACAGGCTCAGAGAGACTGTATTCAGAACCTAACTCTACCATGGTCTAACTCCAATATCCTTGAGCAAATTCGTCACCAAATTGTGCCTCGATTTCCTCATTATAAAACAGAGTGACAATAGTACCTATAGCATGGATTAATCATGAGAATTTAAGGGGTTAGTCACTTAGAGTGCTGGCATTCCCTATTAAAAATATCTGCCTTCTACTGTTTACAGTCATATTGTATCCTGTCACCAACCTTGAGGCCACAGTGTACTCAGAGGTGGGTTTTAATACATTAACAGGAAATGAGAAAAAAATATTAGGAAGTGAGTACAAGGTAAGAAGTTCCATCTGGCTCCACTTTCACCTTGGACACACACTGAGAATTTGGGAGTTGGGGGTATGAACTTCAAGAGTCTTCCTCACTATGTCCAGAAAACGTTCCAGATGTGCTCTGAATCAAGAGGCCTGCTGAGTCACCATGGACAGGTGGAGCCTGGGCGTGACAGCAGCCCATGTCTATGAGCCTGAAAAGAAGTGAGCAAGGAATGACATGAGAATCAGGAAACCTGGGCTCCTTGTCTGACTGGAGACTATTAGTCATGTGACTAATTCACCAACCCAGGGGTAAGAATGGAAAGGTTTCTGAAGTTCCTGTCACAGGACCAAGACATGGTCAGGTTCTCAAAAAGCTTATTCATCCTTCTCTAAGTTTTGGGGGATATTTATGAGCAGATAAAAGATATTTGACTGCATGAAGGACATGGATAAAATCTTCAAGTTAACTTTTTTTGATCCAGCACCTTGTTTTATTAGTGGATCTGAGGAAAGACCATGTAGGCAGGAGTCAAGAGAGCTATACATCTTAACTTTTCCCAAAAGATACAAGGAGAAATAGTAGTCATCTTCCTTAGGAATTGCACCAAATGCCACTGTCATCCAACCTAGTAGTCTCCCATTTAGATATATCCTCTTACAGAGTAATAACACTAAAATGCACATTAGTGGGCCTACTTTGAACCTGCCAAGACAGAATGTCCCATGCACACACACATGCACACACACACACACACACACACACACACACACATATTTTTTTTTGAGACAGAGTCTTACTTTGTAGTTCAGGCTGGCCCTGAGCTCACTATGTACCGAAGGCAAGCCTTGAACTCAGCAATCCTCCTGCCTCTGCCTCCCGAGTGCTGGGATTACAGGCTTGAGCCACCAACCCTGGCATTTGTGGTATGTGGTACTGATTGCTGGTGGGCGTGACTCACCATGCCCAATATTGTTGTATGTGGTTACTGGGGATTGAACCAGGGACCTTGAGCTTGCTAGGCACATGCTGGTACCACTGAGCTAAATCTCCAGCCCTAGGAGTCTATATTTTAACAAGATCCTTGAGTAATTCTGACATAGCACCTTAGCATCTTATTAAAGAGCCTTGGTGCCAAAGCAAACCAAAGCAAATGTCCACTCTTACCTGGAAAGTACAGGCAGATGTTAAGGGTAGCCCGGGCATCTAATGCCCAGCTTGAGAGTCTCCCTACAGAAGGCCCCTCATGCATGCTTTGAGTCAAGCAGAGGCAAAAATGTTCCAACTGTTCCTCTCAAGAACAGAAGGGATGTAGATGTAGAATGAGGGATGAGGAGACATATCCTCAGACAAGTAATTAAAATATGACTTTATATTACAGGTAAAATGAGAAATGGTGAATACGAGAGCCAAGAGGGAATGCCGTGTAGTATGAGGCAAGAGAAGGAGACAGAGGTCTGAGTTTGAATCCCCACTACCTCACTCATCAACTAGGGAGGGAATCCTCAGAACCTCACCTCGGTTTCCCCTTTCTGCAAAGTAAATTAAGCACTAGATACTCATGGAAATCAGGTATGTCATCTGACCTGGCTCACTTTAAGCACTTGGAAACTGCCAGCCCCTTCCTTCTTGCCTTAGGGCTTTACTGATGAAAGTCTTCCAGGATATCACAGAGACAAAAATTATCTCTTATCTGGAGCTATTGTTAACTCCAGTTGTCAGGGAGAATAACATATTCATCTAGTTGTCTGAGAAAGATTTTGTTTTATATCCCATTGTTAAGCTGAAAATAAAATTCTGTCCTCTTGGGACATTAGGAGCTATTTGTTTTGGCCCTTCGGAGAGCTATGGATGCCTGAGAGCAGCCCGCCCTGGAAACGGAACGCCTTCCTCTCCGAACGGTTCTGCTGTCCTCCAGGTTGCTTCTCCCAGCAGAGGGGTCCCACGTGGTCTGGGACAGAAGCCAGCATCTCCTGTCTTTGGGATATGTCAACCAAAGATGCCAGGACAAAAGGGCTCTCCTTTGTTCTCTGGCCATTAAGTCTACACTGCTGCACAGTGCTTCCCCAATGTGAACTCATGCCAGGCTCCCATCTCTCCTGCAAAGCTGGTAGCCTGGCAGTGTCAGCAGCAACTACAGCTATGACATCTTTGCCTGGCCCTCCTCACCTCATTTCCAAGTCTTAGCTCAAATGAGCACTTCTCACTAAGACCTACACTGATCACTCTATTAAATTTGCAATCTTCTTACATCCTGACCCTTCCCCACCTACCTGCTCTGTTCCATTCTTTAGGATTTTCCTTTCTCACATGCAGCATCCTGCAGACCTCCAGCTCCAGGCTGCGTGGTTGGCCATGGCCCTGCTTTGGGGCCACCACTGCATCTGAGATAACACGGTACCTTCCTCTGTTCGCTCCCTACCAATGACATGATATGGCAAGAAGACACAGACTCCTGACGTCAGCTTTGTTTTGGGGACTGACTCCCTCATGGTTTGCCAAACCAGTCTGTCTCTACTCTACTTTTCTCCCTGCCTTCTCACTCAGGATCACATTTGCTGTGGTATTCTGGTGGATCCCTCAAGACTTCTCCAGAAGCTTCCCTATGTTCTCCTCACATGCACACTTCCTATAATCAGCTCAGACATGTTCAATCTGATCTGGCTTCCTCCAAGGCGAATACCCTGTAGCATTTCTCTTCTAATATAGGAAATCCTTTACCTTTTCTATTTATTGTTATTTTCTAATCTCTGCCCACAAGAAGGCAGGATTTTCTAAAACTATTTACTGATCCATCCCAGGGACCTAAAAAGGGGCAATTAATGAATACTTATTAAATAAAGAATGTCCATCTTACAGATGGCAGCATGAAGCTCAGAGAGCGTAAATAACTCTCCCAAGTGTCTCAGCCAGTAAGAGATGAGGTTGGGTCCAGGACTTGGCCTTTCTGTTCTAACGTTCTTATCTTTCATCTCTCCCCCCATTATCACCTGTTCTTTTTTGCTACTCACCATTCTTCTGTTCTCCAATCTCTGTGTGTCTCCACTCATGGATTTTTTTTCTTTGTCCCTCTTCCTCAACATCGTTTATCACTCATGCTCAGCCTTTATGCAGGTCTATGACTTGACCACACTGTAGCTAGGGGGACTGGTGTGGCAGTATTTCTCAGGAAAATGGAACTCAGGAAGGTGAGCAAGAAGGGATGTAGGTGGACACTAAAAGCATCCATGAAGGTGCAGGACTGGAGATGACCCAGAGGAAAAGTAGAGACACTGCCCAGCAAATTGAGGACAGAAAATAAAGAGCAGATGGCCCTGAGTGGGACTGAAGTGACAGGACCCAACCTCAATGGCTTTGTCACCTTGGCTTAGACCCTTGACTTATATAAGCATCAGTTTCCCCACTGAATGTTCATTTCTACCTCAGGAATTCCAGCTCAACATTCTGCATGGCAATAAAAACCAATGAGCTGATGAGTGGGTTGCAGTGTGTAGGGGAAAACAGAGATGAGTATCCTCAGGGAAGGATAAGCAGAGGTGAGCAGAAAGAGGACCCCTACCAGGTTGAGATCTCTTCCACTCTGTCTTGACCCCATCACCGCCACCACCAAGGCTACAAGCCTAGCTGGGTGCTAGAAAGGGGACCTTGGGGAAGGAGAAACATTCATCTGCCCTGTGGAACTTGGGCAGCAATAATTTCCTGGCTGTGAGTGTGGGAGAGGTGATCAACAGGTGCCAGGAACAGGCAGAAAACTGCCTTCCTGCAGTGTGGGTGGTGAGCGTGGGGAGGTCACCTGGTGTAGGACATGCATAAGACTCATGTGGACAGCAGATGGGGAGTGAGGTCATGGAGAGGGCAGATAATGGGGCCCATATTGCCTGCACAAAGAGGTTGTTCATCAACACAAAGTATCCTTAGAATTTTAACTGGAGAGATACAGGCAGGGCCATGAATGGGCACTGCCCTTGCAAGTCCTAAGAGTCTTCAATTCTTGAGCCCTAAAAAAGGATAAATGGGAGAATGTGGAGATTCAATTGTTCTCTTTTTTTCTGGTACTGGGGATTGAACTTGGGACCTTACACTTGCAAGGCACACTTGGCACCACTGATCAGTCACAGGGTGATAAAGTACACAGTGAAAGCAATGTTTTTACCTTTGCCACCCCAGCTCACTCAGGGTGACACCTGACAAAGTTAACAGTACACATTCTAAGGGGTTTCCAGCCACCTGAGAGCACCAGCAGGAAATGCTCTCTGGGCCTGCCTAAGCCTTCCCTGATTTACAGTGTCACTTGGGGCTCCCCCTGCTCTGAGACCCAGAAGCCAGAAGTCAAGGTGATGGATTTAAAATTCTGCCAGTGACTTCTTGATGTCCATGCATAATGAACAAATGACCAAGTGGTCTCCACAATATCCCATACCACCATGAGAGTGTCCCTTCTGCTCTCCAGGTGTCCAAACACACTCAGTGCCTAGCACAGTCCACATGTGGGTGTCATTCAATAAGAATGGAAAATCTTAGTCTCTCATGTTGGAGCTTTTGCTTGCTGGGAGGACTAGGGTGAGGATGAAATACAATAAATTCATGAAAACATTTTGGAAAACAAAAGTACTGTGTAAACATTAGCTTTTTTTTTTTTTTTTTTGAGACAAGGTCTCGCTTTGTAGTTTGGGCTGGCTCTGAGCTCACTATGTAGCCCAGGCAAGCGTCGAACTCAGCAATCAACCTGTCTCTGCCTCCCGCGTGCTGGGATTACAGGCGTGAGCCACCACGCCCAGCACTGTGGTATGTGGTATTGATTGCTGGTGGACGTGATTCTCCACGCCCAGCATTGTATATGGTTTCCGGGGATCGAACTCAGGACCTTGCGCTTGCGAGGCAGGCGCCAGAACCACTGACCTAACCCTCCGGCCCAAGCATTAGCTATTTTTAGTATTATATGAATCTGGTCCCTTAGACTCCCAGAAAAGATTTTTCCAACTTGGTCCAAGAGAAGCTGGAGCCAGGTGCCCTGTTCCTGCCTTTAGTGCTACAATGTATATGGCAAGTCATTTCATCTTTCTTACCACTTGAGTTCTCTTTTGATTTCTTCCTCTACACAGTGAAATAAGGGTCAGATTACTCAGGGTGTTTCTATCAGCTCAGACACTTCAGAATCTATTCATACAACCCAAGTGGCAGGGGGACCATGTTGGAGCTTGTCATGACAGAAGGAGCCTGATGTCCCAGAGACTTGGAGGGCAGCCCAGGCTCCACAACCACCTCTCTGTAGGTCCTTCTGGGTCTGATTTCTGCCCTCTAACAAACATGGTCATAAAGTTCATGGCTGTCTTCATTGCCAGTGCCCTCATTCTACATTCCATGACACCATCCCACCCCAGAATTAGGAGTAGACCCAGCTCTAGGAGTGAGCAACCCAGGCACAGCAGCAGAAAGCTTTGAGCCACATGGTCTTTCTCTCCTAGTGGCCTCCTAGAGCCATATGAGGTCACTGACATCTTTGCCTTTTCTTGGTTACACTCGAGACTAGGGCAAGATACTCAGGAATAAAGCAAGTGAAAACCCCTCTCTTGCCCCTTCCACTTATTCATATGCAGCCCTATGGAAACAGGAATAGGAAACAGAAGAAAAACTTCTGTCTCCAATTTGACCATTAACAAGAATGTTCACTCCAGCCCCACACCTCACCCACAACCAAAGCTTCCTACTCCTCATGAGTATCATCTCTGAAGGTTAAAAAATGAAATAAATAGCCCCATGGAATTGGAGGAGGTATAGCAAAAGTGGTTCAAACAAGTGGGCGGCAAAGGGAAGAAGGTGCAACATCCTGAAAATTAATCGAGCAAATGTGATGCAGACCAGACAGGAAATCCCAGTAGGTGTGCATGCTCTGCAAAGAGCTGCCTGGCCTGGCCTGGCCTGGTGCCCACACTTCCTGGGCCTCAACCACAGCATCCAAGCACATGGAAAGGACAGTCACAGAGCCCAAAAGATCTTGGGCCTGTTAGAGTTTTATTTTGCTGAGTCATAGACTCAAAGTAATTACATTTATTTCTAGAGCTTGTTTGTTT
>PVIC010044815.1:0-14872 GCA_004025085.1 Thryonomys swinderianus
TCTGTATGAAGAATGGTGTTCTAAAAACAACAAAAACTTAGTACATATATACTCAAAATATTTGAAAATTCCAAATGTTAAAAAAAAAACCATATCTCTCATTTTTGTACTCATTAAGTAGGTAGTAAAATACCAAACACAGTGTTGGAAACAAGATAAGCAAAACAACTTAAGAAATCACCTTATAATCAATAAGAAAAGAAAGACAAATGCTACAGATATACATACCCACAGAGACACAGAGCTCTCATAAAGGAAAAATAAGCAAAGAGCTCTTTTAGAACTTAGAGAACAGAGAGAGATGACACTGAATTAAAGGGAACTATAGCACCAGCACCAAGAGGTCTTGAGTCAGAAAGAAAAAAAAAGGCAGCAGGTAGGCAATGATAAGTGAAGATACAGTGATGGAAAATAAGATGGAATGCAAAGTTTAACCTTTTGTTGAAACACAGATTACAAACAATGGAATAAGGAAAGATTTTTTTTAAAGGGGGGACAGTAATTTGGGATCAAAGTGCAAAATATTTTGAATCTCAAATTAAGGAACTTAAATTTTGGTAGGGGATAGAAAAGTACTTAGTGGTGGAACGTCATAATTTTGGTGAAGTGCTGTGGGCAAACACTAGAAAACAAGGACTTGAAAAAAGTGATGGGTAATGAGGAAGTGAAGGCATTTCAATTGTTCAAGAAGCCTTGTGAGAAAAAGTCAAAAGACTTTCTAAATTGTGGAGACTTAAATTTGTAACTACGACTGTAATGGCTAAAAGCACAAGAAACCGTCCATAACTCTCTAACATTATGTGACCCCACTCTCCTTTCCCAGCTTAATTTCTCACCTTACCATCTCCAACTGTACTGGCCTATCTTTAGTTCCTCTTTCATTCTAAAACCTTGCACCTCTGTGATTTAATATATTGTATGCTGCTTGCTAAATCTTCCTTGTCTAACAAAACCATCCTCTGTAAAGCTGAGTTTAAAGGTTAACTGCTATGAAATAGCACAACTCTAGTTTAACAAAGAACTAAGCCCATGAAGGCGCCAAGAAATACCAAAGTCAGTAAAAGATTGACTTCTTCAGGGGAGGGTCACAAAGATTATACAACGTAGAGCTTAAGTTACCGTCTCCTAAATATAGATTGAATCATCTTTCCATTTCCCAGAATTATTTTATGGTAGTGTAAAAAGAGTAGTATGCTGCTCACACATCAAATGCAAA
Source organism: Thryonomys swinderianus (assembly GCA_004025085.1). NCBI lineage: Eukaryota > Metazoa > Chordata > Mammalia > Rodentia > Thryonomyidae > Thryonomys > Thryonomys swinderianus. The sequence continues at coordinate 1,217 of PVIC010044815.1, forward strand.
TCACTGCGTTGTGTTTGGGCCACTAAGTGCATGGAAGGAGGCGAATGAGATAAGGGAGTGAACAAAAACTTTAGTGAGGCCAAAGGGAAGGAGCAGATTTTATTTCCATAAGGGGATCTTTCTGTGCAAGAAATAACAGAGAATTCCGTATATAGCGTACTCGTTATTTTATGTATTCATCTATTCAAACTATGCACTGGATACAAGGATGAACAAAATAGTTTCTGACCACAAGAAACTCATCACGCGAATCTACTACCTTTTTAAGAGCAGTAACTTTAATACTGAATTTAGCTGTCCTCAAGCAAGGTGAGGGTTACCAAGTTTTCACAGCCAGGCTCAAAAGCTAGCAGCCCAAAGGTGCCAATTCCGCTCCACCATATCCAGGCCTGTGGCTCCTAATTTAGGTCGAACCACTTTCTGGGTTCAACGCCCCGTCACTTACCAGGCACTGACAGCGGAACCTGAACTTCAGTCTCCCTCTTGCTCCGCCCATCTACGTCATCCAGGAGCGCCAGAGACGCACAGACAACGCAGTTAACTGCACTTCCTCGTCACGTGACGACCACGCTCCTCCCTGCGTGTGGTCCCTCCCCCTGAGGCCGCGGTCGCAATTACGCTCCCTACGGCCTGCAGTCGGGCTGGCCGCCGAAAGCTGAAGACACGCCGCTGACTGAGACCGGATGACTTCTAAGCCAAATGGGTGGTCCATCTCGGAACCAAGAACTCTTCACGGCCGGAGACCAGACAGAGGAAACGAAACAGGCGGGAACTGGTGGGGGAGGGAGGGAAACAGCGGAAGGTGTCATGGCGGCCGCGCTCTGGCGTCACGTGTCCTGCGAGCGCCGCCTTAGCACTTCCGGTCACGTGTCCTCAGAGACCTCGCAGCCAGCGATGGAGGCGAGACCCCCCAGTAACAGAGGCTGTGGCAACGGCTGCGGCCGCTGGTTTTCAGCCTCTTCACAGCAGCGGCTGTAAGAAGTGCAGCGAAGCGCGACCCTATCCAACTCAGTTACTCCCTGCCGGAGGCTGTAGCTTCCACCCGGTAAGTTTAAACTAAAGAATGGGGGGTGGGCGGTAAGGAGCTGACAGGCCCGGGGGTCGCGGGACGGCGTAGATTTTGGCCCTTCCTCCGCGTCGCTATCGCAGTCTCATGCCCGAGCCTGCCGTTTCGTTTACCCTTACTATCCCAAAGCCGGAAAGAGGCGACGGGACTCCTGATCTACTTGCCTCAAGGAATCCTGCTATTCCGCTGAGATCAAGGACTCAAAAGGTTAACCCAAATCCAGGATCAGACTCGCCTCATGAGAACGAAGGAAGTAAAGGCTGACCCTGGGCGGAATAACCCTTACCGTTAGAAAATGGTGCTAAGTCTTTTGGCTAGTGTAAGAAAATGTCTTGCCTTTGCTTCCACCTGTCAGCCTTATTGATAGGAGCTAGTCCATACAGTTTTATCCTATTGATTTTGATTGTTTTGTAACAAAAAGTACACTATCAGTACTTGGACTGTGTAATTATTTTATGTCAATTGTCCGTGGTTATCAGAGGCTAAATTGAGTGAGGTGGCATACCTGGTTGAGTCTTAAATTACCACTGTAGTGTCTAAAAAGTAAGGGTGGGAAGAGGGAATGTAAAAACTGAATTCTTGCCGGACTCGGGAAGGCCAAGGCAGAAGGGGTACAAGTTTAAGCCTAGCCTGGACAATTTAGTGATCTAATAGCAAGATCTTGTGTGAAAATGTAGGGAGCTTGGGGGAGCCAGAGATATATTTCAGTGCAATGGGCCCTGGGTTCAATCCCCAGGAGTTTTTTGGGGTTTTTTTTTCCCTGAAGTACCAAGGATTAAACTCATGATTTTGTACTTAAAGGGCAGGCGACACCACTGAACTGAATCCCAGCCCTAAAAAAAACCTTTTAAACTAAGAAGGAAAATTCAGAAAACTAGAATTGAGTGGCTTGTGGGCTGGGGATGTGCCCCAGCAGTACATTGTGTGCCTAAAATATCAAGGCCCTGCATTCCATCCCCAGCACTGTGAAAAACAACAACAAAAAAAACAGTGGTTTGAAATACAAAGTAGTTATTGCAGTAACTATTTACTTTTTAGGTTTAAAGCAATATTTTCATTATCCAGATTTGTGTTTTGGGTTTTTTGTTTTGTTTTGTTTTTTTAAGACAGTTTCACTGTTTAGTCTATGCTAGCCTTAAGCTGATTTAGTAGGCCACACTGGCCTTCACCTCCTTGTGATTCTCCTGCCTCAGCCTCCAGAGTGCTGGGATTACAGGCTACACCCTTACACCGTGTCCCTCACTCTTTCCAGACATTCAGAGAAGCCAAATGTGGTGGTGTGCACCTTTGATCCCAGCACTCTTAATGGGCTGAGTCAGGAAAATTGAAAATTCAAGCCCCACCTGGGCAATTTAGTGACGTAGCAAGACCCTGCTTCAAACTTAAAATTTTAAAGAGGGTGCTAGAGGACTAGATGTAGCTTAGTAATGCCATGCCTCCCTGGCAACCCCAAGGTCCTGACTTTGAGCCCTAGTAAAGGGAAGGGGAGGTGCTGAAGATGTAGCTTAAAGGCTCTGGGTTCAATTCCCAGTACTGTGTGAAAGGAAAGAAAAAGTTTAAAAAGGTATTAATTTTTTTTTCTTTTAAAGACAGGATCTCTCTTTGTAATTCAAGCTGGCCCACAGTATGTCATCTAGGCTAGCCTCAATTCACAGTGGTCCTGACTCTGCCTCCTGAGTGCTGGGATTACAGGCATGAGTCACCTCATGCCCGGCATTGTGGTATGTGGTACCGGGATCGAACCCTTGACCTTGCACTTGCGAGACAGATGCCAGAACCACTAAACTAAATCTCCGGCCTGGTATTAACAGTTATTGCCTTGAACCCTGGCACAGTATGCAGTATGCTCAGGTGGAAATGAGTTTAGGAAAATCGAGCTCCCCCCATTCAGTCTTTGTATCATAGAGGTATCTGCCTAGAGCACAGAATGGTTTTTGTTTTGAGATAGGATCATGTTATGTAGTTCACACTGGCCTTGAACTCAGTGATTCTCCTGTCTCAGCCTCCTGAATACCGAGATTACAGGGGTGTGCCACCATGCCCTACTTAAGCACAGTTTCAAAATCACAGACCTGGATTTTGGTTATTAAGCCAGAGGTTTGTGTGTGTGTGTTTTTGTTGTTGTTTTTTGAGACAGGGTCTCACTTTGTAGTTCAGGCTAGCTCTGAGCTCACTATGTAGCCCAGGCAAGCCTCGAACTCAGCAATTGTCCTGTCTCTGCCTCCTGAGTGCTGGGATTACAGGCGTGAGCCACCACGCCCGTCACTGTGGTGTTGATTGCTGGTGGGCGTGAGTCACCACGCCAAGCATTGTATGTGGTTACTGGGATTGAACTCAGGACCTTGTGCTTGCGAGGCAGCCCCGGAACCACTGAGCTAACCCTCCGGCCCTAAGCCAGAGTTTTTTTGTGTGCTGTTTTCTGTTTGTAGTGGGTTCCTAGCCCTTTTCATTTTTTATTTTGAGAGGAAGTCTCGTTTATTTTGCCATGTGCTTGTTCCCTAACGGGAAGCCAGGTGTGGCATATACACCTGTAATCTCAACACTCAGGAAGGCTGAGGCTTGAGGATTGCTGTGAGTTTGAGGCCAACCTGAATTGCAGAGCAAGACCTATCTTAAAATGGGGGGGGTATTTTCTGCTATCTTACTCAGTCAACTGTTAGCAACAAGTGATACATTCAGGTCTCTCCGATGTGATATGAAATACACATTTCAGTCCAAATGTAAAAAATTGTAGCAAACACAGAAAAGGCTTTTTGAAAATCCTAGAAAAATTGGAACAGGGAGAGGAGACTCAAAGATAGTGAAGTCAGTAGTCCAGCTTCAATTGTAAATGCTTCATTGCACACTGCCCTCAAGGCTTATCTTGCCTGAACTGGTTATCGCCCCATCTTAAGGCCTGCTTCTCCTCTTTTTTCCCTACCATCACAGTGTTGTCTGGTGTCCCTTGAGCTTTTCTAATATTTTCAGCCACCACTTCTACTTTACAAATAGTGCTTATAGACATGTCTGCACTCTTCCTCCTTTGTCTTTTCCTGTCTTGTAGAGCATTAATTTAGTAGTCTGTCTTTTTTCCACTTTGATCACTGACTGATGATTGTCGCCTTCAATTTGGCAGCGCACCCTTGTCAGCATGCAGTATTTATCAGTGGATATCAGCCTGTTGCCCTCTGCCCTGCATCTGTCACTTTTCCTTCTTGCCTCCCCCTGCATTACTGAAAGATTAAAAAATAAAAAGTATTTGGCCCTGGGTTGTCATAGGAGTTCTTCTTAATGTCTTCCTTGCTTGGTACACTTTGTTTACTTTGTGTGTATTTCTGAGGTTTTATTCCCTATAATGTTAAAATGTTAAAACATTTTAGATTTCTCATGGTAAGCAGTATTCCAGCTCCATTTTTATTTTGCAGATAAAAGGAGAAGAGTGGTGAGTTTGTATCTCTTCTGTTGCCTTTTCCCCTGTATTTGTCTGCTCTTTGGAAGGAAAAGATCTAGGTAATAGAAATGGAGAGATGCAGCAGTTAAAGATTTCTACTCAGCCATTTCCAGTTATTCTTATCCCTATTTCTTTACAGGTCTGTACCCAGATCCTGAGAAATGGTATTCTAATCTGTGTGTTGTGAGATTCATGCTTTCTGGAGTATAGCCGAGAACAGATGTGCAAGAGTTTCTTGTTGGGTCTTGTTAGGACTGAATTATTTTAACCATAGAAATCCTACATAGATGTCACAAATACTTACTGGACTCTTCTGAAAGGCCAACATTGTGCTGCTAATACAACACTTCATACTGAACACAACACTTGTAATCCCAGCATTTTGGGAAGCTGAGGCTAGAGGATTGCAAGTTTTCCCCTACATTAGGCAATTTAGTGATTGAGACTATTTCCAAAAAAAAAAAGTGTGTGTGTCTATATGCACATATACATATACGCATATATACATTATGAGGCCTCATTCTATAGTATTTGTAAACACCTTGTTCACATTCTTCTCATCTGGCTAACGTTTACCCATTTTTTTTTTTCAGTCTACTCATCTTCAAAGGTAACTAGTTATGGTCTCCTATTATTTTTTTTCATAGCACTTATGTGACTCAACTACGATTCTTTTTTTTTTTTTTTTCCCCTAGTACTGGGGATGGAACTCAGGATTATAAATCCGTACCACACCCAGTTTAGGTAAATTTTTTTTTTTTTGACAGGGTCTCGCCTTGTAGTTCAGGTTGTCCCTGAGCTCACTATGGTGCCCAGGCAAACCTTGAACTCACAGCAGTCCTCCTGCCTCTGCCTCCTGAGTGCTGGGGTTACAGATGTGAGCTACCATGCTCAATGCTGTGGTATGTGGTTATCAAGGATTGAACTAGGAACCTTGCAGTTACAAGGCAGGTGCCGAACCACTGAGCTAAATTCCTGGCCCAATAATTTTTTTTTTTTTTTTTTTTTTTTTTTGAGACAGGGTCGCACTTTGTAGTTCAGGCTGGCTCTGAGCTCACTACGAAGTACAGGCAAGCCTCGAACTCAGCAATCCTCCTGCCTCTGCCTCCTGAGTGCTGGGATTACAGGCTTGAGCCGCCACACCCAGCATGGTATGTGGTATTGATTGCTGGTGGGCGTGAGTCACCGTGCCCAGCATTGTATGTGGTTACCGGGGATCAAACTCAGGACCTTGAGCTTGCGAGGCAGGCCCCGGAACCACTGAGCTAACCCTCCGGCCCTGGCCCAATAAATTTTTAACTGTAAATGAATTCATGCATTTCTTAAAGGGTTTTGCTGCTTAGAGAATTCTAGTGACATTTCATAAAAAAATTTTAAGTAATGCTGGATAATCACTGATTTAATTTATTTAAATATAGCCTACCACAATATTCTTCATAAATAGAATGTTCTGATTCTTATGAAGTTGTATTGGGGAAGAAGTGTTTGCCTCCCAAGGATTCCAGGAAAACTGGAATTCACAGAAACCACTGAAGGATAGCCTCCATGGTTCTAGTAACCTTCCTAAAATTAGCCTTTGTACAATTAACAAAGGTGATACAGATGACCAGGGAAGCTTATGAAGCAAATTCGCTGAAGCAATTGAGCAGTTTTGCCCAATGTTTAAGAACTTAGCCCTGGTTTATTTATTTTCAGCTCACAATCACACAAAACATTGGGGAATTTGTACCAATATGTGACACAGGTCAATTCTCATTTTACCCGCGTCCCTGCTCCCCCACCCCCCATATGTGTGTGTGTGTGTGTGTGTGTGTGTGTCTATATATTCTTTTATTTTCTTCCAAATCATATTTATTCCTTCCCCTCATTACATTCCCACACCAAATTCCTTTTGGATATTACAGAAACTATCATACATTCTAGAGCTCCTTTACCTCTACAGGTACTTAAGCAAAGAAAAGATCCAGTATTTGCATATCTGTGTTCTATTTATTTCACTTATTAGTGTGTCCTCCATGTGTCTCCATTTGCACATAAATGAATCAGTCTTGTCATTCTTTATGGCAGAGTAATACTCCATTTAAAAAAAAAACACATCTTTATCCAGTCTCCAGTTGATGGGCATTTGGGTTGTTTCCAAGATTGGGCTATCACAAACTGAGCTGCTGTGAACAGAGGTGTACGTCTGTCTTTCCAATGTGAGCTGAATTTTTAAAATTCCTTTGGGTATATTCATAGCAGGGGGATAGCAGGGTCGAATGGGACCTCTAGTCCTTGTTTTCTTAGGAATCTCCACACAGATCTCCACAATGATTGCACAAGTCTACAATCCCACCACCAGTGGAGAAGGGTTCCTTTCTCCCCACAGCCTCACCAGCATTTATCATTGGTTGATTTTGTAATAGTGGCCATTCTTTGTGGAGTGAGATGGAATCTCAGTGTTGTTTTCATCTGCATCTCTCAAATGACCAGTGATGTTGAATATTTTTTCATATGCTTCTTGGCTGCTTTGACTTCTATCTCTGAGAAGTGTCTGTTCATATCAGATGCCCATTTTTGAATTGGGTATTTAAACTTGAGGAGATTGATTTAAGTTCCTTGTATACTGTAGATAATAGCCCATTGTCTGACAAACAGCTAGTAAAGACTTTTTCCCATGTTGTTGGTTGTCTTTTTTTTTTTTTTTTTTTTTGAGACAGGGTCTCGCTTTGTAGTTCAGGCTGGCCCCGAGCTCACTATGTAGCCCAGGCAAGCCTCCAACTCAGCAGTTCTCCTGTCTCTGCCTCCCGAGTGCTGGGATTACAGGCGTGAGCCACCACGCTCGGCACTGTGGTATGTGGTATTGATTGCTGGTGGGCGTGAGTCACCACACCCAGCATTGTATGTGGTTACCAGGATGGAACTCAGGGCCTTGCGCTTGCAAGGCAGGCACTGGAACCACTGAGCTAAATCTCTGGCCCCTTGTTGGTTGTCTTTTAGAGGTGCCAGTGATTTCTTTTGTTGTGCAGAAGCTTTTTAGTAGAATGAGATCCCATTTGTTGATTCTTTCTGCTAGTTCTTGTGCTATAGAGGTTTTATTCATGAAGTTTCTGCCTAAGCCAATTTCTCCAAGAGTTTTATCTAACTTGTTTTCTAGCAGGTTTATTTTTTCTGTTTTAATGTTTAAGTCATGAATCCATTGTGAATTTAGTTTTGTGCATGGTGAAAGAGATAGATCTAGCTTTAGTTTTTGGCAGGTTAAAGCCCAGTTTTTCCAGCACCATTTGTTAAAGAGGCTGTCTTTCCTCCACTGGGGTTGTTTGGCTTCTTTGTCGAAGATAAGGTAGCTTAGTGTATCTGGGGTTGTGTCTGGATCTTCTAATCTATTCCACTGGTCCTCGGGTCTGTTACTTTGCCAGTACCATACAGTTTTTATCACAATGGCTTTATAGTAGAGTTTTAAGTTGGGGATTGTAATACCCCCTGCCATGTCATGGTTGCTTAGAATTGTTTTGGCTATTCTAGGTCTCTTGTGGTTCCAGATGAATTTTTGGATTATTTTCTCTAGCTCCATGCAGTATAGTGTTGGGATTTCAATTGGAATTGCATTGAATCTGTATAGTAGTTGTGGAAGTATAGCCATTTTGACGATGTTGGTTCTCCCTACCCAGGAACAAGGGATGTCTTTCCACTTTCTGATTGCCTTTTCTGTCTTAGATATTTCATTTTTTAGCTGCTATTGTGAAAGGGATTGACTCTGCAATTTCTCTTTCAGTGAGTCTGATTGTGTAGACAAAGGCTGTTGATTTTTGAGCGTTGACCTTGTATCCAGCAACCCTACTAAATTTGGTAATTAAGTCTAGCAGTCTTTTGGTTGAGTTTTTAGGATCCTCTAAATGAGTATCATATCATCGGCAAATAATGACAGTTTAACTTCTTCCTTTCCTATCTTTATTCCTTTTATATCTTTGTCTTGCCTGATAGCTATGGTTAATGTTTCCAGTACTGTATTGAATAAGAGTGGTGACAGTGGGCATCCTTGTCTCATCCCTGATCTTAGTGTAAAAGGTTCCAGTTTTTGCCCATTAAGTATGATGCTGGCTGTTGGTTTTTTCATAAATAGCTTGTATCAAATTGAGAAAAAGTCCATCTATTCCGATTCTCTGTAGGGTTTTGATCATGAATCGGTGTTGGATTTTGTCAAATGCTTTTTCTGCATCTATTGAGATGATCATATGGTTTTTGTCCTTAAGTCTGTTCATATAGTGTATTACATTGATTGATTTACGTATGTTGAACCAGCCTTGCATCCCTGGGGTAAATCCAGCTTGATCGGGGTGTATGATATTCTTGATAACTCTCTGTATTGTTTGCCAGTATTTTATTGAGGATTTTTACATCAATGTTCATTAGAGAGATTGGCCTGTAGTTTTCTTTTTTGGTGGGATCTTTCTCTGCCTTTGGAATCAAGGTGATGGTTGCTTCAAGGAATGATTTGGGGAGTACTGCTTCCCTTTCGATTTCATTAAAAAGATTGAGGAGTACAGGTGTTAACTTCTTCTTTAAAAGTTTTATAGAATTTAGCAGTGAAGCCATCAGGACAGGGGCTTTTCTTTGTTGGTAGGTTTTTTATTACATTTTCAATTTCACAGGTTGATATCGGGTTGTTTAACATTATTATATCCTCTTCATTCAGTTTTGGAAGTTCATATGTGTCTAGGAATCTATCCATTTCCTCTAGATTTTCCATCTTTTTGGAGTACAAATTTGCAAAGTAGGTGTTTATTATCCTTTGGACTTCCTCTGGATCTGTGCTGATTTCCCCATTTTCATTCCTTATAGCATGGATTTGAGCCTTTTCCTTCCTTTGTTTGATAAGGTTGGCTAAGGGTCTGTCGATTTTTATTTATCCTTTCAAAGAACCAGCTCTTTGATTCATTGATTCTTTGTATTGTTCTCTTTGTCTGCATTGCATTAATTTCTGCTCTGATCCTAATAATTTCCTCCCTAGTATGAGCTCTGAGTTTGTCTTGTTCCTCTTTTTCTAATTGTCTAAGGTTCATCATTAGATTGTTTATTTCAGTTTGCTCTATTTTCTGAGTGTAGGTGTTCATTGCTATGAATTTCCCTTGTAGAACTGCTTTCATTGTGTCCCATAAATTCCTGTATGTTGTACTGGGGTTGTCATTTAGTTGTAGAAACTGTTTAATTTCTTCTTTAATTTCTTTTGTGGCCCATTGGCTGGTCAACAGAGTATTGTTCAGTTTCCATGTGTTTGTAAGGATCTTGGAATTTCTTTTGCTATTCAGCTCCCAGTTTCAGGGCACTATGCTCTGATAGTATGTAGGGGATAATTTTGATTTCTTTGCATTTACTTAAACCTGTTCCATGAACTAAAATGTGATCTATTTAGGAGAATGATCCATGAACAGCTGAGAAGGTATACTCTGACTTTGTAGGGTGAATTATTCTGTAGGCATCTATTAAGTCCATTTTCTCAAAAGTTTGATTTAGCTCAAGTATTTCCTTATGGATTCTTTGTCCAGTTGATCTGTCAGTTTGTGATAGTGGAATATTGAAGTCCCCTACTACTACTGTATTCGTGGTTATCTGGCTTTTCTTGTCCACTAATGTTTGTTTTATGTAGTTGGGTGCATTCGAGTTTGGTGCATAAATATTTATGATAGTTATTTCTTTCTCTTGGATCATTCCCTGTACGAGAATATAGTGACCTTCTTTATCTCTTTTAATCAGTTTGGGTTTGAAATCTATTTTATCTGCAAACAAGATAGCCACTCCTGCTTTTTTGCTGTTTCCTGTGGTGTGGAGGATTGTTTTCAAACCCTTTATTTTCAGTCTGTGGGTTTCCTTCCGAATTAGGTGTGTTTCCTGTATGCAGCAGATTGTAGGATCTTGCTTCTTGATCCAAACTGCTAGACTGTGTCTTTTAATGGACCCATTGATTCCATTGGTATTAATGGTTATGACTAATATGGACATATTTAGAGCTGCCATGTTTCCCTGTTCTTGGACCCTTTTCTATTTAGTTTCTCGTTTGCCCCAGTGAGTTCACTCTCCTGGGTCTCATGGGTATGGAATTTTCTGTGTTTTTCTCCAAGATGTTCTTTAGAATGTTTTGGAGTGCAGGTTTTGTATTTGAGAAGTTTTTCAGGTGTTCTTTATCATGGAAATATCTTATTTCCCCGTATATTCTGAAAGATAGTTTTGCAGGATACAACAGTCTAGGCTGGAGGTTGTTTTCCTGCAATGCTTGAAATACTTCCCTCCAGGCTCTCCTTGCATTGAGTGTTGGTGTTGAAAAGTCTGCTGTGATCCTAATGGGCTTCCCTTTGTAGGTGATTTTCTTCCTTTCTCTCACTGCTTTCAGTATTTCATTCTTGTGTCATGTATCTGGAACCTCGATAATTACATGTCTAGATGTAGATATTGTAATATCACGGCGTTTTGGAGTCCTATAGGCCTCTTTTATCTGCATGTCCATTTCTTTTCCTGTGAAGTTTTCTGCCATTATCTCTGACAACAGTTATTTTTATGTCTTTTGCATTGTTTGCTTCCTCAGTGAATCTAATCAGTCTTATGTTATTTTTCTTTGAGTCATCTAGAAGCTGTTGAATTGATTTCTCATGGTCCCTTGATCTTTTCCATAGATTATATCTTTCCTGCTCGTTGGCTGCTATGTTGTCCTCTAGGTCTGAGATTCAGTTCTGTGCTTCATTCATCCTACTTCACAAGCTTTCATTCTCCTTCATCATTACATGGAGCTCTGCTTGAAGCTGTTTAAAAGGTTCCATTGTTTCTGCTATCTTGCATTCTATCATCTCACTGATCTCTTCTTTAATGATGTCTTTCACTCTGGACAGTATCTCTGTTTCGATCTCAGAGATGAGTTCTGATTTCCATTTTACTAGTTTTGCTTTAGTTACCATCTCAAAGAGTCCTGGTGTTTGAGTTTCAGTTTACTCTATTTCCCTTTTCTCTGAATTTCCCTGTGGTGGTGATCTTTGTGTCTGGTTTTTTGTATATTTTCTCATTTCTACTCTTTTGTTGTTAGTAATGCTATTTGTTTAATTCCTTGCCTGATGACACGGCAGTGTTTGTTGCAGGTCTCTTTCTTTCTATTATCTGGGCCCTTTGGAAGTGGCATCTTCCTGCGTTGTCCTCCTTGAATCTGTAATGACCCTTGAGAGTTCTCAGTTCTGACACATCATGGAAGGTATTTGAACAGAACAATCACATCTTGTTTGTTACCAAAATACAATCAGTGCCAATATCAGTATTAAACACAGTAAATAAAAAGTTTTGTTAATTTCTATTCTGAAGACTTTGAGCTCATGAGTTACCTCTATGTCCATATGCCAAAATTTAGAATTAATCAGCAATGTGTATACAACATGTAGATTGCAAATGTACCCCCAGAACCCTTTGGGAATAAAAGGTCACTGGGGAATCAGGGAGGTAGGGAGACAGAAGGAGAATGAAATAGGCTTAAGCAGATTTATAAAGATCACCTAGACTTGAGAGCCTCATATATGCCAGCAGGTAACAGAGGATAAAAGGGCATATATAAAACAGTGCCAACTGTATGCTGTAAGACCACTGGAGACTTTGCACACCTTCTTATAATAATACAGGAGAAGAGATAGGGCAGCCTAAGAGTCTTTTACTTCTGGGTATTGGTTCTGACAGGAAGATAGGAGAGGGTGTGGAGACAAGATGTGAATAGAGGGATCTAGGAGTAGGTGGCAGAACAAAAGCTAGATTCCCTTGTTTTTTATCTTGCCTGGTCTCTCAGCATGGCTCTGGGCTCCTCTGCAGCCTGTGTTGTCACAACGCAGCCGGCCAGGGGCCAGCGGGCCAAAATCCTCTGCGCTGGTAATGGTGCCCAAGGTCTGCAACCTGAGTCCTATCAATGCAGGCAGCCCTGGCTTTTTTTTTTTTTTTTTTTTTTTTTTTTTGAGACAGGGTCTCGCTTTGTAGTTCAGGCTGGCCCTGAGCTCACTGTGGTGCCCAGGCAAGCCGCCACGAACTCAGCAATCCTCCTGCCTCTGCCTCCCGAGTGCTGGGATTACAGGCGTGAGCCACCACATCCGGCATTGTGGTATGTGGCGTTGATTTTTGGTGGGCGTGTCTCCACACCCAGCTTTATATGTGGTTACCGGGGATCGAACTCAGGACCTTGCGCTTGTGAGACAGGCACTGGAACCACTGAGCTAACCCTCTGGCCCCTGGTTTATTTTTTTGACGGTGTGTTCAGACACTGTCAAGAGGGTCATCACCCAAGACATGATAGGCCAGCCACAGAATCTGTTACTGAGTTACATCCCCAGCCCTGTGTAGTTGTGTTGTTTTGTTTGTGGTTCTGAACCCAGGGCCTTTGTACTTTGTTTCACTCCCAAGATACTTTTTTTTAATTATTTTTTTATTTTTTTAATTGAATTCTTCATTGGTACAATTTATATACATCTCACAATCACATATAACATTGGGGAATTTGTACCAGTATATGACACAAGTTAATTCTCATTTTTACCCATATCTCTACCCACCCACACCTCCCCACCCCCTTTATACATACTCTTTTATTTTCTTTCTGTATCATATTTATTCCTTCCCCTCATTACATTCCCACACCAAATTTCCTATGGAAATCCCCCACTCTATAAAAGCTGTCATACTTTCTAGAGCTCTTTTGCATCTACAGGTGTTCATGTCAAAGAGAAGATCTGGAATTTGCCTATCTGTGATCTATTGATTTCACTTATTAGTATATCCTCCAGGTGTCTTTATTTTTTTATTTTGAGACACGGTCTCAGTAGATCACTAAATTCCCTGTGCTGAACTTGAACTTCTGGTCCTCTGCCTCAGCCTCCAATAGTAGGGGGATAACAAGCATGCACCACTATGCTCAGGATTGTTTTTAATTCACTAATATGGAATCAAGCTGAATGCCCACCTACTTTGATCACTTGGTGCTTTTTTTAGTCATTAAAATCTGAAAATGCAAGTTTTCAAATTGAACCAGTTACATATACAGCATCTAATAAAAATTTAGGGAAGCAAAAAGCAAGTTAGCTAAAAGGCACCATATAGTAAGAATTTTAACATTTTATCTAAGTTGGAATCTATAAAAAAGCTGGAGTTTATAAAACAACATGGGATG